>SNQJ01S0150878.1:0-23173 GCA_010110895.2 Picea sitchensis
AGGGTGGTGGAGAGGCACCATTCCCTCCATTTCCATTTGGAGTTTTATCACCATTGTCTCCCTTATGCTTTGAAGGGTTGGAGCCTTCACCTTCCAACCTTGTATTCCTTTCTATCAATATCTTCAGCTTTTCCTGGAAGTCCCCCCTTTAAGCTTGTTGTCTCTGCATCTACAAAACACACCTTTTCTCTCTCAAGCTAGCCCACACGCAATTTAAAGCATAAAAACTTGGCACCGGGTGCAACCGCACAACCGATCCAAACTATTGAACCGTTACGCACTGGCCCTAACTACCAAGGCCCGTGGGCACATGGCAATCACATGACCACGCGCCAACACAACAAGGCTTAAGTTTAAACAACCATTGGATAACCGTATGTCAAACCTGTGCGCACATGTATAGTGGTCACATGGTATGCCAAACTGCACATATCATAAATGGTTATAATATGGTTACGGTGGTAACCACCGTAGCTCTGGTCGCATACAATACAACACATGACCACGGGCCAGGGCTTAGCCCCGACCTGGTCCACACCCAAACATACATTACAACAATGTTAAGTACAATACTTTGCATATACATAACAAGGAACATGCGTGGGCACACCGGTTGGGTGTCCTTTCCTAAAGCTTTACCCTGTCCCGGAGGTCATAGGGTCAACTCCTGCTGAGTGCAAAGGTTTTAACCAACAAACAAGTGACACGTGACAACCTTTGATTGGGCCACGTGTCACCTTCCCATTCGATGCCAACAAAACACGTCATATTCCAACTGCCCAATAAATGTCTGCCATGTCAGCGTATGACTTGCCACATCATCTCTACGGTCTACCACGTCATCATCCATATGGATTGTACAGACTGTACAGTCAGCATCCCTTTTTTGCCTGTTTGCCATTTTGAACAGAATGTGATATCTCTCGCTCCCGACGTTCGTTTGAACCCAAATGAGTTGTGTTGGGTTTGCAACGACGAGGCCTATGCTCTCGTTCGATTTGAAGCGATTTCGAGCACTTTGAATTTTTGAGAAAAATTTGATCCCCTGATCACTCCAACGCCCCTTTGATTAGTCCACCCGACTATAACCATGACTATATCCTATAAATATTATCCTCCATTGTCTCAGTAGTAGGAGTTCTCATTCAAATAGGAGATGATGATCGTGAGCATGTCATTTACTACATTAGTAAAAACCTCTCAGGGACACCCTTGAAATACAATCACAAAGAGAAGCTAGCCCTTGTCGTCGTCCTCGTAGTCCAGAAGCTGTGCCATTACATTCTTCTTCGAACTACCAAAGTCATAGTAGATTCCAACCCCATGCAATACTTTCTCAGTCGTTGAAAAATTAACGGTAAATTTGCTCGATGGATCGTCATCCTTCATGAATACAATCTTGAATTTTCAACACCGAAGAGCAAGAAAGCTCTCATCCTCACCAAACTCATCACCACTTTCCCCTCCGATACTACCAGTTCCCCCGTTAATACTGAATTCCTCGATGAACATATCTTTTACATCCCCTTGGATGACCCTTGGTATGGAGATCTTCTCGTCTATCTTCGAAGACAAATATTCGGAAACCACCTCTCTAGAGATAATTGTTGACATATTCGTCACCAGGCACCCCGCTACCTCCTCATTGGGGATATCTTATATCGGCGAGGGGTTGACACCATACTCCATCAATGCTTGACTATTGACAAGGCTAATAGAGTCTTGAATGACTTCCACAATGGCGTTTGCAGAGGCCATCTCTCAGGGATGTCCACCGCTTAGAAAATCATCCGCATAGGTTACTTTTGGCCTACATTATTTCACGATTGCATTCATGCCGTGAAGCGATGTGATAAATGCCAACTTTATGCCAACAAAGCATGCACACCACCTGCTCTTCTACACCCAGTCATTACAGCAGGCCCCTTTTGTAAATGGGGCATCGACTTCATGAATTGCAACCCTCCATCTAGTAATGGACACAAATACATCATAGTTGCAGTTGATTACTTCAGAAAGTGGGTTGAATCCATGCCTACCTTCAACAACATTGCTGACACAAAAATGTGTTTTTTCTTTAACCACATCATATCCCACTTTGGAGTACCACTCCAACTAGTCTCTGATCATGGGAAACATTTCGAGAATGAGATTTTCATTGAACTCTCATCCAGGTTAGTCTTCTCCCATGAGTTTGCCTCACCATACTACCCTCATCCCAGTAGATAGGTAGAAGTAGTTAACAAGGTCCTCAAAACCATGTTACAGTGCACAGTTAAAAAACATAAGACAAATTGGCATCATATGTTATTTTCCATGCTATGGGCTTACCACACGACAGTGAAAACTACCACTGGTTTCACACCATTTCATCTAGTCCATGGAGTTGAGGCCACTCTTCCCATTGAGTGCGAAATTCCCACCTTACGCACCGCTATTGAGATATTACCCGACACTACTCCAATGGAGAAGCATTTGTTGAACTTAAATTACTTGGATGAAGATTGTCGATCCTCATTACAGAACAATGAGGCAGCCAAAAAATGGTCAAAGGCCACCTTTGATCGCCATGTCAACCTTCTCTCATTTAACGAAGGATACCTCGTCCTCACTTACGATATTTCTCACAATACCCTCGGCCATGGAAAGTTCAATTCACTATGGCACAGACCTTATATCATCCAACATTGCCTCACTAAAGGCACATACATCCTGAATTCCCCTCAGGGCCACCCTCTCAAAGAACCTGTCAATGGGTTGTACTTAAATAAATTTTACGCTTGAGTGTAACCATTCTACACTAGGCTATTTCTTTTTTTTTGTTTTTTTAGTGTTTTTAATCTTCTTTTTTCTGTACCTCACATCTAAACTATCATTTGTGTTATTGACATATTCCTCCTTCGTCGGCCTACCACATCGATTACGCCGACAACGCCAACCGTTGGACACATAATCTTGCTTTGGCTTCTTGGGCCCTCTATTCCCCCTCACATGAACTGCTCCACTGCAACAACATATGTTTGGGCTCAACAACCAACAACCAAGACGAATACACTATCGTCATTGGTCTCCTCGCCAAGGCTAGCCATCATCATATTCGTCACCTTAGCATATTATTAGATTCCCAACTTGTAGTCCTCCAGCTCAACAATGTGTACCGTGTCCGCGATCCTTGCCTCTTTCTCAAATACCTACAGGTTAGACTTTTATCTCGACATTTTTATTTCATTACATTTACACATATCCCAAGAAAATTAAATCAGATAGTAGATAACATGGCTAACATTATACTAGATTGGCATATATCACATTAAGACACCTTCACACACATGTAAACCATCAGAAGTTTGTAACATCATATAGATTAGATATCATAAACCACATTAAAAATCATCAACACATATTAACATCACAAAGATCCCAAAATGTATATCCATATATATATATATATATATATATATCAGTCAAAATGTCATAAGTTTTTACAAAAAATAGTACATCGGCCTTAGGCAGGTGAGTCACCTCATCCCTATCAGTAAAAAACTGGATGTCACAACTATACAAAATGGGCTCACCAGCCTATATCAAACACAAAAATACATATCTAGCGGCCCTCAGGGCGCCTATAGTGCTCCAACACCAGGTCCTCCCTTTGGCGGAGGTACCCCACCAGCTATAGGTCCCTCAGGTCCTGGGGGAAACCACCCAACCATCACAGCTTCGGATACAGCTTCTTTGAAGATCAGGGTCCGCGACTTTGCCGACAACCCAATACACTACTCCAGGATCCTCTCATCATGGATCCGCACCCACATCCCCATAGGCACTCCCCGTAGAACCGCCTCTAGTTGGCGATGAAAACCATCAAACTCTCCCCTCGCCTCGGCTGGAGGAGCATGTGACGGCCCTGCATCGAGGCCATCATAACAACGTCTCCTGGCCACTCTATCATCATCACTAGGCCTCGCCCCAACATCCTCTTGATGTCACCTCTCCCCTGCTTGCGACTCTCCCCACGGTGGTCTCACAGGCCCCTAGCGGGCTGATGCTCTGATCATCTTGACGTCCTATCCACGTGGTCCCACATCTACACAAACAAACACATGATAGCATCAACATCCATCCAAATATCAACCATATGCTATACTATCTAAACAAATAAAAAACCAGCAAAAATAACATCATACCTCGACGGTCAACTACCTTTCCCGGGGGTAATACCATCTCTGGGTCATCACAGAAATATATCCCACTGTATGGAAACTACTATATGATCTATGGAATCTGACACCACACCTGTGCAGCCTCGACCGTGAAGTAATGGCCACCCTCCCCACCCCCATGATGGACCAAAATTTTCACCCACCGTCATAGTCGTGGCTCTCATGCTCCTAGTGGGTCTAACAAAACTCTCGGGCACAATATAGGCACACTCTCTAGAAACCAAGCCACCAGAATAGACCCAAAAGCAAACTCCCCTAAGTCGGCAGCTCAAAATTTGGTGAGCTTCCCCACCATCATGGCATGCAGCATCAAGCCCCAGGAAAAATTCTCATCCCCTAGTGCCCGCTGCATGATACTCAGCTGGCCGCCACTAATATGTTGAGTCACAAGAAACCCATAAACTCTCATGATCATTGCTGACACACAATGATGTACCAAGGCATCTATCGCCCCAATCCTCACCACTGATCCGGACATGAAATCCTCTCCCGAACAATATGTCCGATCAAGGGTAGCCAACTACCCCTCTCCAACTATCACCAGCTCAACCAGTAGCAGGGTTCCTCGAAAAGGGAGCCTAGTCAAAAAATAGACATCCTCTTCAGCAGAGAATGACAAGTGCTACCCACGCACAATAAAACACTACAACTCCGGACTCCACATTGAAATCAAGAATTGCAACAAATACTCTTGTGCCCTCACCAGTGAGCACTCAAAAAACTTCAGCAGCGCACAGGCCGCCAAAGCACCACGAACTATTGGCTCCTCATCCCTCACAGCCTCTCTCAGTCATGCCCAGTCCCTCTCTCTCTAATGGATCAGTATCTTCACAAATAATCACATGCATCTACATATACAGTACTCGATCAACCATCACAACTCATCAAAACACCAAAAAATCTCCCAAAAAGATAAGCTTTTTTCACCCTTAGCCTTGCCTCAAGGGCACGACTGTTATCCCTATAGGCGCGCACACATGCGCACATGTTTATCCCACAGGCGTGCATGTATGTGCACCTATTCAATCCACAGGCGTGCATTAGATGAGAGCTTGTTCACTACACAGTTGCACACTTATGCACAACTGTCAGAAACACAGCCGCGCACATATGCGCGACTGTGCTTCGAACAGGTGCGCATCCCATGCGTGCCTATTTTCCCAAATTGAGCTCCCCCTTGCGCGACTGTGTCCATTATAGCCATGCACCTATGCGCGGTTCTCCATTGATCGCCTGCGCATTTGGGGCCCACACTCCCAAAAAATCACCGTACGGCCATACATACGGTCCTACCCAAAAATTGACACCTAACTACTATACAGGAGGATGAGACCACCAACTTGACTCTTGCACCTCCCAGATCGGCTTCCTCGCACTCCTGAAATCTCCGAATCTACTCTGGAATATATTTTCCAATCAATATAGCAGCAGGTACAAATGAGGTGGCAATGTGGGCCCCACAACTATATATAGGCCCTTTTTGCCAAAACTTCCATACTCCCTTCCAAGAGCTCTAGGCATTCGTTTTTTGATTTGTCTTCAGCCACGGGATAAGGATCCCGCTGCCTACATGGTCATACTTCCCAGGTCACCATCCATCCCTGACCCCTAGGAAGCCATTTTCTCATAGCCTGTTCAGGTACGCATGCTCATATTCAAAATTATCAAATCGCTGTTATATGTTCGTTATCTTCAAATATTGTTTACATCGGGTATTTGGTTTTAATGTGTGCAGGTACTTGGCCCTCACAAATCCATGCATCCCCTTCAGGTATATGCTCGACACTAGCATGTAGTCATTCCATTTGAATATCAACTGCATCTTCTAGTTCTGCCCTCCAACATCTGCCTATAGGATACCCCCATCCGGCTCTGCAATACTCTTACCTCCACTGCATTTTTAGTATTGTCACTCGGTAGCACTCTTCCCCACATGAGTTGTCCCATTCTAATTTCCCCTTGACCCTTTGAAACTCATGCTACTTTCACCCCTAGGGATGGGAGTCCCAATAAGTCTTACGCATGTTCAAGAATCAACCACATACTCCTTCTCCTCATATTTCTAACCTGACCCATGGACTCCCAGGATATTTCTTCACAATTCTCATTGGACTGCACCCCCACAGTATCATTTTCTCCCCATTTCATCGAACAGTAGTTTTCCCATCTGCGAATTCCCCTTCATTCATTTACCTCATACAGAGACCCACCCATGGGGCCCCTCACCCTCCACCAGTTCCCTACACAACTTGCACCCTCATAGGCCAAGCCACCTTGCACTGGGGCACCCGTTTCTGTATTTGTACACTCATCCCCAATTATTTATTTATTTGGAAATTGTACAAAGCCTTTGTTTCCAGCATTTACATAGCTTTTTTTTGTCACCTTTGGTGACCTTCTTCTTTTGGCACACGCAACCCATGTCGCTCTTGGTTGGGGAATCCATTATATTCTACTCTTGTTGACATCATCCATAAACCCTGAGTATCTCACTATTTCTGCACCCTTTCTCTCTGAGTTTGTCCACTTTGTCACACCTCTGGCACCACTTAACCACCGCCTAGTCATCCCCCTGACGCTAGGTCCAGTTTCACGGTTGCAGCCACACCCCCTTTATCCCCAACCAAGGGAAGTCTCGAGTCTCACCACTTCCTGACGTCATCTATGTTACTCATCAGTTCCTGATCTTCTCCAATGGATTTCATGAAGCCCTCCACTTCTTAGAGTCACGTCTCCCTTTTTGTCGACATCAACATAGTTTCCAGCAGGGCAATAATATCTTGACTCTCATTACCTTTACAATGAGGAGTCTTGGACGACACAAGGAGAACCATAATTGCTCTCTGTTGTCGGTGACCCCCATAACATTCGACTTCAACACTTTATCATGTTACGGTGGGTCTTACTTTGTGACTATTGCAGTTGTTTTTATATTTGTCGAAGATCTCTGAAATTTGTTGGGCCATCATTGCCCGCCAAATCCTTGATACTTCCTACAGGTGTCATTGCTTACTTTTCATAGTATTGTTTCTCATCAGAATTGTCCTCTTCTCTTATCAACATGCCCCTGGGGCGATGCATTCATCTTCACCAACATACCACTTCGGTTACTGTCTTACACATGTTTTGAGTTACATGACACAAGCATGGGGCATGCCTGCCTCATTTGTAGACAATTTATTTTCCACACCTTGCGAAAGGTAAAGTTCTATAAGTTCCCCTCTCCCTCCAATGGGTCTCTCTTGATACTCTCACTATCTCTCTTTCTTACAATGGAACTCTCAGTAGAAGAAACATTGATGAATTTCAGCTATACGTATGATCCTAACCTCATCCATCAGGGGGCATTTGTTACCACTGAAATTTCATCCGCAAATGGTTACAAAAATCCAACAACTTGAAACAGCTATTAGTTCACCCATGGACCAAAAATGACCAAAAACGCATCTCCAAAAGGTCCAAAACTATACAAATAGTCATAAAATCAACATGTGCTAAAGATATACAGGGAGCGCACGTACATGTGCCAGATGCGCGATTGTGGACGCAAAAATCCACACACACCTCAGAACGATGCATTTATGTTGTTGGTCGGCCTCCCACCCACTTTTGGTTCAGCTTCCAAGTCGATTTGACATCCAAATCTCGGCTGAATCCAGCTAGGTGGCTGGTCAAAGACCTAGAGGTGCCCTAAACAACCCCTTGTTCACACTAAAAGTTGGTTGCATAATACCTCAAGGTTGTGTTATAAAAAGAGGCCATGGGTGCACTACATTTAAAGGAATTCATTTGTAATTTTATGCTGTTGCTATTCTCTTGGGGAATCCTCTTTTCTCATCAAGATCATATTAGCACCATCCAATTGAGCTATTCACATCACCTTTTGAGTGAATCAGATTGGGATTATTTCACCATTTCTTTCAAGTTTTCAAGTTGTAAGAAGAGCTCAATATTGGGGGTTCAAGAGCCCTCCCTTGGGGGAAGAGGGGACCCAAAGTCTCCCTTTCTCTTTGGTGTTTTCTTTCCACTAATACACTCCTTTCCATTGGTGGCATGACTCTTGTTTATTTCTTGTTCTAAATGATCTTATGCACTCTAGTTTAATTCCTTTTTATTGTTATTAGTTTAGTTTTTGTTTATCTTGCATGCTTTATCTTTCTAACCCTTTCCTTTACTGTTGTCTTGCCTAGCTAACCCAATTGGGATTGTAATCATCTCTAATTTTCTCACTCAAGTGACAAAAGAGATGCAACACCACTGAAGAAGTTTTGATCGACTTGATGACAGAGAGAGTCATGTTGGAGAGAGGAGTTTCTATAGGTGTACAAGAATCTTTGATGAGAGGACTGTAGGCCTCTCCGTCCACTGCTCGATTCAGACCATCTTGACTAGCTGATGAGAAATGCACGAAGCACAAAGATGATCTCACAAATGCTAAGTTGAATCTGAGCATTCTACATGCTTATCTACCACCTCTGAGCGACACAATAAACCGAGACAGTGTGCCCTGATATTTTGAATATGAATTGGTCACTGTGTACCTTCTGAAAGAAGTGTGCGTAGTTCGCGCTGACCAGAATAAGCTCGCAGCGTTGAAGTTTAGTGACTTCAACCTCGACGATCGGAAGGTTTACAATATGCTAGCCCCATACAAGTATCTGACTATAACCAAGGGAGATAATTCAAAGATCATTTCCTAGTAGTGGACCATGAACCTTGCGCAGTCCACACTGCTTAATGTAATGAATATTCTCACTTTGGGAGGCATCAAGAAGTGAACGCATGCGTCAAGTTTTTGTTTTCCTACTATCATGGAGGATACTTATGGTTGAACTGCCACATCATAGTGGATCTGACTTTGATCAATCAGATCACAGGGCTTAGCATGCAAGGCCTTGACCCATAGGATTTCTACCCCGGAAAGACTGCAGATCACGCTCTCACCCAGAGAATCAAGGATTCTTACGGTGATGTAGATAAGGGAACATGAGGCTACAAGGTAGCCTCTATCTAGAGCGGCGTAGTGCGCCTTTCCTATCAGTTGATCGCAGGCAATCTAGTTTGCAATAATCGACCGACCCAAGTAAATGGATTCATAGTCGACCTCACAGGGAAGTGCGCGGAGGGACTACAAATGAACTGGGTGAAGTACCTCGTGTACCATCTAGAAATAGATTGCAGGGAAGCGCAGGATCAGGGACACGAATTCCACTTCAACTGGCTTCTTATCCTGATCGCTTTCATCACATGGGAGATGTCGGAAGGTGCGACCTTCCGAGACACCGAGCCATTCGAACCTCTGCCCATGAAGTTCAGTATGCTATGGTAATCTAACGACCTGAAAAAGAAGTGGCAATCAAATGTTGTATTCCACACGTATTATAACCAGTTGAAGGTATCCGTACAGGCCACGCCTCGTATATCCCCAAACACACTTCACAAGTTTAGACCCTTGATGAAATTCAGCGCGGACCGCTATTTTATCTATATCACAGCGCATGTTGATGAGCATAAACAACATCTACAGTCATACTACAAGTTAACGGAGGATGACTTGGAGGAAATTACCAAGGAATGATCGGTGGAACTCCTTGTTTCAGCGGACCCTGCAGAGATTTCTGATGTTGGCAGCCCTAAAACTATGAGGGATACAACCAGACCTAGCAAGATAAAAAAGATCGAAGAGGTCCACGACTTAAACAACACATCCGTGAAGACCACGCCCATCTCAACAGAGAAAAGAGGTGATGGCACAAAAGTTGGATAGAAGAAAGGCGAAGTTATAATGCCAAGAGATGAGGAGGATCCATCAAAGAAAAGGAAGGTTTCCCCTCCGAAACCTTCCTCAAGGAAGAAAATGAAAGCAACCAAAACCAAATTCGAGACCACCCTTTGATTCGGATTATTTTCGGCATGAAATGAGATAGGAGATATAATAAATAAATGCACAGAGATATCACAGATATTCAATAATATAACAAAAATGTATCAGATATGCAACCATAAACACAGATATACAGTAATACATGATTTCTATTAATGAAATAAATGTACAGATATTGTAAAATATAGAGTGAAAGACTTGATAGAATGGTGGAAGCTTATCTCTGAGAAGATATGTGACGGCTACTCGCATTCGCAAGAAGATGATTACAATGAGGCTCTGAAGGCACTTTTACAATAAACAGGAATGCCAAAAGTCCTAGACATCCAAAAATCTAACCCTAGGAGATGAAGCACAAAAATTCATGTGGGCCCCGTTTGGGTAAGTTAGTACATCAATTTCCTGGGGTCGTAACTTTTGCATACGATCTTTGTTTTAAGTGTATGATAGCTCGTTGGAAAGGTATCACTGAGGAGATTCATTTTGGGGGATCAATCATGCCTTTGGATATCATTGAGAACATATATCTCGAAAAACCTTCATTTGGGCCCTCAAAATGGCCCCGGAAGTTAAAAATTGCTAAAAATAGTAAATTGCCAAATTTGCCAGAAAACTATTTTGAGCCAATCGAAAAAGGTGGGTGGCCATCGATATCCACCTAGATCACTCTCACCGCATATGAATTCGACTTCATCATCGCAGCACTGAATGATGCTTCGCTAGAGATAGCAGAGAAGCAAGAAGCTAAGGAGGAGGAGGTATTCAGTTGGATTAAGGATAGGTTACCACCAGTTTAACCATCATTATAGACTTCATGCTAAGGGTCATGCAAATTTTCACCATGAATTGTTACTATCACAAGATTGTGTGTAATAATTATTGCAAGTGGTAAAGGAACCTGAAATAATACATACATTCGACCATCACTTCCAATAGAAGAAACTAGGGTTTATCTTGATTGGGTTTTCATATAAAGCTACCCAACAAGCTAAAAGGAAAATAAAACCTAAAAAATGGGGGAACTTGATATAAAAGGTCCAAAACAATTACTCCACAAGAAGAAGAAACTCCTCGAAGGAAGCTAAGGTCCTCAACAACAAAACGTAGAGAGATGGACAGTGGCGGAGTGTATGTCAAGAATTATATCAGGTAGGGAGGAGAGAAAGCCAGTCCAGCGAGCCCATTGTCACCTATGCATTCTGAAGATGAGTCTATTCCCATGACCATGCAGCAAGATAAAACTCCCAGGCCAAAAACAAGCAGGCAGAAGAAATCCAAACAACTCAGTCTCGAAATAATTGCAACAGATTTTGTGCCTGTAGACACCTTGATGAAGGAATCCCCTGAGGCTAAACAAAGAAGAAAGAGGAAATGTATTTGGGTCCCTGAAATTCCCACTAAACCTAACAGAAGAAACAGGCTCGCAAATCAATTGATATTGAATTCCAAGAACTATTTAATCCATCTTTAAAATACCAACAACCCATAATAATTGAGGATGATGACACTGAAGGGGACATATTTGGATTTTCCAATATGGAGGATATGGTTATCCATACTTTAAAAGAGATGAAAGGAGATAAATAAAAGAAAAAAAAACAATAAAGGAGAGACCTCGTGCATAAAGTATACTACTGTAAAAACAGAGTGCCTTGCAGATATGGAGTTAGAACAAAATGTAATGGAATTTGGTCCAGATCCTGAGAAAGACTCTGATGACACAACCCCATATGAAAAAATAATTCCTGAGAAGAATCCACATGAGGCTAAACTAGAGATCAGAGGAAAAATATTGAAAATGCAAGAACCTCTAACAAAGGAGGAACAAGAGCTCAAGGATGGATGCAGGGTAAAGACTTTGATCAAACCAAAGGTTCAAACTGACAAATATATAGATGAAAATCACTAGGTAGAAGTTATGAAGAAAAAAATTCAAAGTTTACAGTTGTAGAAGTAGTATCAGAAGCTACAAACAAAACATTATAGGTCACAAAAGACAAATCAAAAGGACCTTCCCAAATTTACTAAAAAAAAATTGTTTTTCCCTGTTTTTTTCATTCTTGTTCGACACGCCTCTCGAAAACATGGATGTGAACTTGTGAAAACATAAAGGTATTTTTTTTAGAACAATCCCATGCATAAAAAACTCTCTCATATTTTACACAGGTATCATGGTCTGAGAGAATTGAAGAGACCTTTGAGGCCATTTTTCCAGAAATGCCATGCTCTGTTTTTCCTATTTTTGTCACTGTCTTCCGGCGCTCCTCCTGAGCAGATGGAAATGCAAATTTTTAAAACTAAAAGTGGTTTTTGTTGGGAACAAGCCCATTCACAAAAAACTCTATCATATTTTACAAAGGTATCACGGTATGAGAGAATCGAAGAGACATTTGAGGCCATTTTTCCCACAAATTTGTCAAATTCTAGATTGGACTCCAATTTTAGTTTACGTGGGCATCCATGCACAATGATCTGCCAGCTACAACTTTTGAAGACTTTGTTATGGAGATATTTCACTTCAGTTATCATCTTTACTTACAGTTTCACTTATAGAGTTTTATTTATTTAGTTAAAGATATTGCTGCCAATTGTAATAAGTGGTATTTGTCAAATTGAAGGGAAGTCATGAACTGATACTTCAAACCAAATTCACTCAAGTCAAATAAATGTTTACAAATTGTGATTAAGGAGTGGAAGTCAAGTTGGATCTAGTGGATCTAGTTGTGATGTAAAGTTTAACTTTAGAGTTAGATCCTAGGTAGGTGGTTGAACCCTCTCGGGAAAAAGATAAATAGATAGGTTTTTGAAGGTAAGAGGGTTGAGCTTTTGGGATATCAAGCATCGAGATTTTGGCTAGGACTTGAAGCATAAGACTGTTAAGTTTCCTACCTTGGTGAATATAATCTTTGGTGACAGATTTTTTTTTTCTTCGCAAATATTTCATGTGTTCTTAAACTTATCTAGATGCAAATTAGAAATGTATGCAAAGTATTGTTTCCATTCCTTTCAACTATTGTTTCAATGAACTATTTATTGTTTTTCAACATGATTTTAACTATTTTTTTCAGTAAATATTTTATTGTAATACAACCTTGTTTGGATGATTTGTGTCAAGATACATGTTTTAGATCTGGAATATTATTTCAAGTCTGAAATTTCATACAACAAGAAATAGATTGTATGCTTGCTTGTATTTCCTTGTTTTATTCTTCACATCCTTACCTGCTCATCAAAAAACATGCCACCAACTAAGGGGAACCTACAGTGATATTGTTTGAACATTCCAACCAGGTTTCTAGCCTTGAAAACTTATCTACCAATTGCCCAACAAACCTAATTCATTAAAACCAAACCATTCCAAAACTTGAGGTGTCCTAACTCTACCCTTTAGCAGTCAGATGCAAACCTTAGGACCAACATCTTTTGGAATCATTGTCGGGGAATAGAATAAAAAAGAAATATTTCCCCGGGAGGATGACAATGATCAGATGTGGTTTTTGATGGTGAACAAAATTCAGACACACATAGTGACTGCAATCTTTCACCTGACGACTCCATAATCAAAAGCCTCCATTGGAGGATGATCCCAACCGATAGAAAATGAAAAGGTGGGAGGGAAATACCATGTACCAAGCAATCTGTTTTTTCAAAGAGCTAATATTTTTCTTCATCAGTTTAGTCATGTCATTTCCTTTACGTGTGAAAAGAATTATCTTATGCTTTGTTTAATCAGATTATTATAAGACTATAGTGGTAAATCCATCCTTGAGAAGAGAATATATGCCCTATTAATCTCATTCCTTCATTTGAACCCACTAGCCATAATGTTGATCATATCCAAACTTCTCCAGATCATGACTAGTCATGTAGGCCTGTGAATAATAAATCCGATTCACCACTTATTGAAATCATTGTTCCACCTTGTAATCAACTTACCAAAATTTAGTCTAGGATCAATAATTAATACAAAACCCTGAAGCTGCCACTTATCCTTCAGGGTTATCCTCCTGATTTTATTGATTACCTTACTATGTTCAATGGAGAAGACCATGTTGCAGTTGAGAAGCACTTGGAAGATTTTGAAAGTTTCATTGATAATTTTCAAATTATGCATGAGGATGTAGTTATGAGGATATTCTGCAAATATTTATTTGGAGATGCATCATTCTGGTTCAAAAATTTGGAATCTTGTTCCATTGGTTCATGGACTGATTTTCATGTTTCATTTTTGAAATATTGGGGTGAAATAAAATATTTTGATTAGTACTTGATGAATTGAATGATTCAAAGATGAAGGAGGATGAAGCTCTTACCACGTTCAACAGAAGGTTTCACAATCTTCATCACGGTATGCCTAAGGATATTCAGCCTTCCGAAATTGCTGCCATGTTGTATTGTATAAAATCTCAACACCCTGATCTTATTATTTATTGCATTAAAAGGAGATCCTCATCACTAGGCTAGTTATTTTTTGATGCTAGAGAGATTGAGGAGAATTTTCGAGCCTGAGACAGACTTTGAGATCAGGAACATGAGGAAGAATATGAATGTCATAGATCAGATTTGGGTTTACATTATTTTCAGTATTGTGATCCATCATTTTCATATTTTAATTTTCCTCTAGATCTTAAAACTATTGAGTCATATTTTTCTACTATCCAAGATTTAGGGAATTTATATCAGCAAGCTAATTTTCCATTTTCAATAGAAAATTTTTCTAGTTGCATACAGAAGGATGATTATGCTTTAAAGTTTCTTGGAGGTTTTCAAGAAGATGATTTTGCAGAAGGTAATGATCAATTCGTGGAAGAAGAAGTTGTTATTCCAAAACACCTTGATGCTCATATAATTGATCAAAAATATTTGTTTGCTTATGATGATAAAATTGATAAGGAGTGTCAACAGTTTCCAGGACATCTTATTGCTCCTAATAGTTATGTTGTATTTAGTATTTATGAGATGTCTTTAGCTGAGCAAGAGGATAGGAGTGTTGTTAAGGCTGCATATTTAACACATAAACAATTTGACCAATAGTTTCATGAGGACATTGGATCCACTGTCCATGAAGGATCAGATCTCGCTTATGATAGTTGTGGCTCCAAATTACAACCTGGTTTCGAGAAGCAAAGTTTTATATTAGCATGGATTAGACATTATAGTATAAAACTAGTATAAGACTATTATAACACAAAACTTGAAAGGGACATTAAATTTGTTTATCAAGAGCATATTCAATTCAAGATCTCAAGAGCCATGGAGACAGTTTGCAACCTTTTCCTGTTTCATTTTTATATTTGTAGAAGGAATATGTTTGCATAAAAAATGGATCAATGAATGATGAGGATATTCCAAGACAATTCATTTATTTTGTATAGCAAGGAAAGGTATTGGTTGGACATTTTTATGATCCAATAGCTGATTGCATGGATTTAGTTTTTTCAAAGCTACCAAATGTTGCAAATTTCACTTTGAAATCCATTTGCAGCTATGAGTATACATTGAATATGGAATTTTTGTTGCACTTGTTGTGTCTTTCCACATTTTTGACGCAGCACCCCTACCTCAGTAGGTTCTGCTTGACCTCTTGATCTAAGGATCGTTATTAATATCCCCTAGAGTTGAAATGGATTTTCAATTACTAGTTGGAATATTCAATCTTCTAACCACATGTCCTTCTTAGGAGCTACGCCTATGCAAACAAGCACTAGGCGCAAACTCTTACCCACGTGACCAATCGACGTGACCAAAACCTTTATCCAAAAAGGTATTTTGCGAATCATGATTTCGGGGGTATTGGCGTGATACAACCCCAACACTCCACATCCATGGAACCTTGAAACTCGATGTGGGACCTCTCCTTCTCCCAAATTCGAACTCATGAATTCTTTGCCTACCGGATCGTGGTCCGGATCCTTCTGATCTAGCGCGGATCTGCAATAGAGATTTCGTGAATCGGGGATTTCATGACTCTTGACTTCTCTTCATGACTTTCTCCACACTCATGAATCCCTAAATGACAAAATTCGAAGTACTAGATCAACAACTCTCATTCGGTCTATATCCAAGGTATTCCTTCCACACTTCTGAATCCCAAAATGCCAAAATTCAAGGTACTAGATCAATGACTCTCGTCGGTCTATATCCAAGGGAGACTATTCCTCCTGCGCTTGTGAGTGTTAACAAACACTTAGTATTAACTCCTCTGTTGATCCACTAGATCCAATGGTCTATGGAAAATCAATGGTTCTCTCTCTGAGAATCTTGACCGTCCATTGAGTTCCTTTAGCAACTCTTGGCCAAACAACTTGGCGTCTTTCCTCCTGAATTTGGTTTTCTGTGAAGCCTCTGTGAGCCTGGTCCTTCCTTTTAACTCCACGAAGTATCTATCCCTTGTGAGCTTATACCTTTCTTCAAACTCAAGATTTCCAAGGGATTCTTTGCACACACTCCTTACGGTAGTCACGATAACCTCTGTTTATCTGACGTCTTCCTCTTTTGTGCACTCCTTGCAACATAAATCCTTCAACCCCTCACTTGGGTTGGAAAAGTATAAGACTTCAACCTAGCTACGCACTCCTTGCATGGCTCTGTGCTATACTCGCATTTCTGCTGGTATGAGAACAACGATATCTCTCCTAAGCTTGTCTGAGGTAAAACTCAGAACCTGTCAATGCACACTTTGTGGACTTTCACTGTAGTCCTTGCAAGAATTCTTAGGACGAGAAACAATTGAAACTCATTCTCTCCTTCTAAAAGACTTCATACATTCAACATGAAATCATACATACACGCACAACATGGAAACAAATGCATAACAGAGCATATAAGCAAACTGTAAACATATCATTCAATAGATGTAAATAGAATTCATAAACACCATGAATTTGGATAAAAAAATTCTTATATTAATCCAAGTGAATTTGTACATGGGTTCAATAGAAACCACTATATGCTTATACAATATTATACAACCTATATTTTGCTTTGTTCTCCTATTCTCTCGCTCTTCCTCTCTTACAATTACAATAATGATACTACAATACATGCGAGGGAGCTTCCTTAGAGTTTTCCCTCCTACATTACAAGCTATCTTATCAGAATTAAAATCTACAACTACCTTACATTTATTACAATAAATGCCTCCTTTAAATGACAGATGAAAGAAACTTCTCAAGATCTGTATTATAACTCAAAACATAAATGCGATCACATCCAATTTAATATATACATAAATGTTTTATCTTTCAAATTCAAAACATTCTTAAAATGTGTGCTAGTCCATTTCCAGTTGTCCTACTCTTTGCGCTTGCGTACAATGCTCCTACATCATACTCCTTGGGCTGAAAAATTCATGAACTCTTGTTCATGATCTCCTGCACGGTCTTCCCATGTTTCTGGATCTCTGCTTCACTTTCCCAAATGGCATATTCAATCGGGCATCCCTTCCATTTTATCAAATACTCAAAATATTTCTTCCTTCGGGTCTTCTTGCTAACTCTTTGATCAATTATCCTTTCCATCTTCGGTTTTTTAGCTATAGGTAGTTGTTTAACTCATTGAATTTCTTTCTAATTCTCTGCTCCATCTGTTTCATCTTCTCTGTAATGATACAAATCTGCTACATTGAATATGGGTGATATGCCCACATCATCTGGTAATTCTATCTCATAAGAATTTGCTTCAAATTTTCTTAAAATTTTACATGGCCCTATCTATTTCATCTTTAGTTTATTATATGTTCCCCTTGGGAATATTTCCTTCCTTAGGTGTGCTAAGACCAAATCCCCCACTTCAAACCGAATTTCTCTTATGTGCTGATCTTCTCTACGCTTGTATTCCTGGTTAGAATTCTTTAACCGCTCTCTGATTTTACTATGGAGCTATTGCATCTCTACTGAAAAGTCTTCCTCAACTTAGACACTCCCCTTGGCTACATTCCATACATTATCTGGAATAGGCTTTTTCCTGTGCTTCTATTTGGTGAGTCGTTATATGCAAATTCTGCTTGCGGCAGAATCTGATCCCACTGTGTATGGTGTTCAGTTACCAAACTTCTCAACAAGTCCCCCAAAATATGATTTACTACCTCTGTCTGTCCATCCATCTGAGGGTGATATGTTGAGCTAAAAGATAAATTTGTCCCCATCTTTTTCCATAACGTCCTCCAGAAATGACCAACAAATTTGGTATCTTGATTTGAAATAATACTCTTGGGTAAACCATGAAGTCGAACAACTTCTTTGAAAAATAGGTTTGCAATGTGAGTTGCATCACTGGTTTTTTGACAGGGAATGAAATGTTCCATTTTGGAAAATCGATCGACTACCACGAATATAGAATCACAACCCCTTTGTTTCCTTGGCAGTCCTAACACAAAATCCATGCTTACTGCATCCCACAACCTCTCTGGTACTGGAAATGGTTGATACAATCATGTATTCTGTCTTTTCCCCTATGCGTGCTGGAAAATTATGCATTTGTTGACAAACTTCTTCACATATGTCCTCATCCCTGGCCAATAATATAAACCATTTAGTTGCACGAATGTTTTGTCATGGCCGAAATGTCCATCCAATCCTCCACTATGTTTTTCCTTCAGAAGATTCTCTCTCATATAACCCTTCAGGATACACAACTGATTTCCTTTGAATAATAATCCATCTTGGATTAAGTATTCAATCCATTTTCTTATGTCTCTTAAGATAGGATTCTCACATGCTTCATAAGCATTTGTGGAATCTGTATCATCCCTATACATATCCTTAAGGTTATCAAAACCTAAGGTCTTCACACCTCCTGCAAGATCAAATATTTCTTGCTCAATGCATCAACAACCTTGTTAGCAGTTCTAGAAATGTGCTTTATAACAAAAGTAAAGTTTTTCATAAATTCAACCCATTTCGCATGCTTTTGGTTCAACTTCTCCTGTTTGGTTATGAATTGTAAAGCATGATTGTCGCTATACAAGACAAACTCTTTAAGAACCAAGTAATGCCTCCATTTCTTCATCACCTATATGACTGCATAGAACTCTTTATGATACGTGGAATATTTCATCTTGGCATCGTTCAACTTCTCACTGAAGTATGCAATTGGTCTATTATCTTGGCTTAAGACTACTCCAACCACAAATCCACTTGTGTCACATCTCACTTGAAATGTCTTACCAAAGTCTAGCAGAACCAGAACTGGTTGTTCGGTTATCTTCTCCTTCAACAACTTAAAACTTTTCTCTTCTTCCTCTGTCCAATGAAAAGATTTATGTATTTTCTTGACTGTTTCCATCATTGGCGCAAAAATTCCACTAAAATTTAAGATGAAATTCCTGTAAAAACTAGCTAATCCATGAAAGCTTCTGAATTCAAAGGTGTTCCTTGGAAATGACCATTCTTTGATCAATTTTACCTTCTCAAGATCCATCTTCAACTCATTCGAAGAGATTACGAACCCCAAATAAATGAGCTATTTCTTCATGAAAGATGACTTTTTCAGATTTATCAGCAACTTCTCTTGCTGCAACCTCCTCATCACTATATTTAGGTGTCTCAAGTGTTCCTCCCCAGTCTTACTGAAGATCAGTATATCATCAAGATACACAATTACAAACTTTCCTATGAAAGCTTTCAAGAATTCGTTCATCAATCTCATGAAAGTACTTGGCGCATTCCTCAAACCAAACAACATGACAAGCCATTTGTATAATCCTCCATTCATTTTGAATGTTTTCTTCCATTCATCACCTTCCCTCATCCTAATTTGATGATATCTACTTTTCAAATCAATTTAAAAAAAAAACCTTGCTCCACTCAAGAAATCCATCAAGTCATTCATCCCTAGTAAACGAAATCTATACCTGATGGTGATTTTCTTTATCTCCCTTGAGTCTATACACATCCTCCATCCACCATCATTCTTTGGACTTAGCACTGTTGGAACAACGCATGGACTCAAACTTTCTCTAATCAACCCTTTGTCCATCAAATCCTAGACTTTCTTCTTGACCTTTTGATTCTCCTGCAGCGTCAATCTGTACGTTTCCTTTTTTGGTAATCTCACCCCCAGTATAAGGTCAATGTGATGGCTTATACTCCTGATGGGTGGGAACGAACAAGGTAAATTGTCCACCACTATATCAACAAAATTCTCCAGCATTTCTTGAATTCCTCTGGTAGATCATCTATCGAGGTACTAGTCAAAATGAATCTAGGTTTTCTTACTACAACAAACTACATTTCTTGATATTTCTTGAATTCATCAAGAAGCTCCTTCCCACTCATGAGAAGTATAGTGTTTCTCATTTCTTCTTTCACCTTATTTTCCTCAATCGGCAACAACATATGCGTTCTACCATTCTTCTCCAAGGTATAGGTGTTCTTTCTCCCATCATGAATAAAATTTCTATCATATTGTCACAGTCTTCCCAACAAAATATGACAAACATCCATTGGAATAACATCACACAAAATCTCATCTCTATATCCCCTTATCTTAAATTAAACTAAACATTGGTTAGTGACTATTACCTGATGTCCCTTTTGCAACCACGAGACTTTATATGGGCTCGGATGTGAAACTGTCTCCAATTCCATCTTCTCCACCATTTTTGTGGATACTAGATTATATGTGCTTCCACTGTCCACAATTACCTTCCATACCCTATCCTTGGTCTTGCAAGCAGTTCTAAATAGAATTTTTCTCTGGGCTCGATTCTCCACCTCTTTCTCTGGATTCAAGAGAATTTTCCTCATCATTAAATATCTTCCACTTTCTGCATCTTCTGCCTCAACATTTCGCCTTTGTGCTTCTGAAATGTGAGCTTCGCCTCCTCCATCTCTTTTTCTGTCAGGACATTCATAAGACTTGTGTCTAATCTTTCCATAGAAAAAACACTTTATCTCACCACCTCTGCCTCGTCCTCTTCCTCTGGATCGAGGAAAAGTGTTCCTATTTGCATACTATATTCCCTATGAACTTCCTCCCCTTTCTAGGTGTTTACGAGGTTTATTTTATTCATCTTTGGGCTTCTGTACTCTGTCCTGGGCATTTGCTTTGCATCTACTCTGACTTCTACCTTTGCCCCTTTGGCCTTTCTTTCAGGCCAATTTTTCTTCCACTTTTAAAGTAATTAGATAAGCATATTCCACATTTCTAATTGTCACCATGCTCATCTCATCCTGAATGTCATATCTCAAACCATTCATGTATCTGGCGACCCTTTCATCATCACTCTCGCGATGACCTTCTCTAATGTTCATTCGGTAAAACTATTCAGTGTATTCCTTCACTATCATCCCTTTCTATCTCAAATTATGCATTCTTCGAAACAGATTGATTTGGTAATCTCTGGGTATAAAATTGGATTTCATTTTTGCGACCATACTATCCCAACTTTTGATTTTTTGTTTTCCCTTGCAATGCCTATTAGCCTGCAAATCATCCCAACACAGTGTTGCATGCCCTTTAATTCTAGTGACAACATGTTTAACTTTCTTGTCTTCTTCTATATCTTCATAATCAAAGTACTTATCCAGAGATCTAAACCAATCTAGTAGCTCCTCAACGTTTAAGTTCCCTTCATACATCGAAATATCCATATTTTCTCTAGCACCTATTCTCGCAACAACTCTGAATAGACGTTCATATGCACCATCTTCGGCTACAACTTCTTCTTCATCTCTAGCCTCATTTTCACTCTTGGCATCACTGACAGCTCCTATATTAATAGCTCGTCTCTGTGTTGTCTCCATAGCATCTAATTGAGCACTAAGTTCTCTCATTTCGATTTCCACGACTGGATCAGGCATTGGTCTATCTTGACATCTTCTGGGCGACATTATTCAAATCTGTTCCACGCAGAACTTAAATCACAACTTGCTTTTTGTCTTCTCTCTCTTACAGAAAAAAATGATTGTCTTCTTTGATACCACCTGACGCATCACCCCTACCTCAGCAGGTTCTGCTTGACCTCCCGTTCTAAGGATCGTTCTTAATATTCCCTTGAGCTAAAATGGCTCTTCAATTCCCAGCTAAAATCTTCACTCTTGTAACCGCATGTCCTTCTTAGGAGCTACGCATGTGCAAACAAGCACTAGGCCCAAATTCTTACCCAGGTGACCAACCAATGGGACCACAACGTTTATCCGAAAAGGTATTTCGTGAATCACAATTTCAGGGGTATTGGCATGATACAACCCCAACACTCCACATCCACGAAACCCCGAAACCCGATGTGGTACCTCTCCTTCTCTCGAAGTTCGAACTCACGATTTCTTTGCTATGGATCGAAGGTCCGGATCCTTCTATGATCTGATGGCCCAAATCCTATTAGGATTCCAGGAATCAGGATTTTGTGACTCTTGACTTCTCGTCATGACTTTCTCCACACTCCTGAATCCCAAAATGTTGAAATTCTAAGTACTAGATCAACAACTCCTGTCGGTCCAAATACAACAATTAATATTCCTCTTGAGATTGTGAGTGTTAACAGACACTCGGTCTTAACTCCTCCGTTGATCCACTAGATCCAATGGTCCACGATGAATCAGTGGTTCTCCCTTTGAGAATCTCGACTATCCGTTGAGTTCCTTTAGCAACTCTTGGCCAAACAACTTGGCGTCTTTCCTCCTGAATTTGGTTTTCTGCGAAGCCTCTGTGAGCCTGGTCCTTCCTTTGAAATCCATGAAGTCTCTATTGTAAATGTGTTTAACCTACACAAAATAGATATAGCTAAACAATAATACACACATTTTCAGAGAGAATTGGAAAAGGAAGAAGAAGGAGAGAAAGAATGGAATAATTCTCATTAACCATTTTGAATAATGAATAATTTACACATGATATACTCCACATACTCAATGAGTTCGAATTGAGGTGAACCAAGTCACCATAGTTGTGGTATAGAGTGATATGGACACACACCAGTAGTTATAGGAGTGAACTGCCACCTATTCTAGTCTCTGAGGTAGTTACGGGAGTGAACTGCCACCTAGTTGAGTTAACTAGTCAACTAGTCTTCAGTTAACTGACTGAACAAAAAGTATTGAGGAGTTAAATTAAGGAATCAAGG
>SNQJ01S0150879.1:8580-22086 GCA_010110895.2 Picea sitchensis
GGAAAAATGTTTTATCATCATAAAAATCCAGATCACTTGCGAGCAAGTGTCCTCAAAGAATAAGTTTTGTAAGTGCGCCAGAGTGGGATGTTACAGCACCTCAGTGTGAAGGTATTGTTTATCTATTTTCATCTATTTACTCGTCGACCACAAATGTAACTGTTGTAACTGTTGTTTTTAATTGAAGATCTAATGTGAAACAATATTATTATTTGCAAACCATGTACAGTTTTATACTCTATAGGTTCTGGTGTATGATTTACAACTAATAACTATTGTAGAACCTCATGCTAAAAACAAAAACAAAAAAAAAAATTACCGCTGTTACTTACCCCGACCTTGGGTGAGATAACAAAATTTCTTACCGCTAATACTTACCTCTGTTAAATAATCTACTTACCTCCATCATTGTGAGATGATAAATTTTTAAAGCTTATTCTCATTCTTTTGTTTCTGTGTTTGTTGGCGCCCAGTGGAAATGAGTTCTCACGATTGAGCCCTTGACCCTGGCTATGAACATCCAGACCCTTTCGTTGTAAATTTTCAGGATACTTACACATTGTCTGTCAGCTAATGTGTTATAAGTTGTTGGGAGTTCAGGGATTAGGACTGTCGCTACTAGAAGTAGTGAGCTCGTTGTTTTCAAATTTAGTGTCTCAAAGGGTGTAGCGAATGATGAAGTTCTGGCAATGCCGTTAATTACTTAAAACAACTTATGGACATCCTTCTTATTCGATGTTCTTTGTTTTAATGAAATTAAACAGTATCTTACTTATACTGAGCTGGACAATTAGATGCAATGTATTGTACAATAAGTTACACTGGAGGATGGCCTCTTCTGTCAGTATTGTTTGCCCCTACGGAGATTAATCCATACTGAAATCCAATTATTTGCGTGGAGCATCTAACGCCAACTAGATTTACTGTAGGTAACAATTTACAATCAGATTAGTATCCACCAGGATTTACACCCAGAGAGCACTCATAATTCGGCATCTTGAGTATTGTCCTGAAAGCAGAGCCCTTCATTGAACACCCAAGTAGGAACCATAACTTTTGCACAAGCAAGGTTTTCCTTTCGTTTTCCCATACAGAAAACGTAGAGCGATTGTTCCAGGCATGAACTGAATCTTAAATTTTTGAATCCGCGCCTACGCATTGGGTTGAACTCGTTTTTGCCCGCCTCTGAACTATACGAGGGCGTACCTCTGTAATTGTTGTTACGTCCTCCCTTGCAACAGTTTAAAATCACCCTCTCAGCCCCTGCCAGCTGTGACAAAGTCATATCTCATTCGCCCCTGCAACTTTGATTTAAGAATCGTATAATCACCCATGCAACAACATGATGTACGACCGCACATGGATTCTCCAGACTCTGTCAGGTTAACTTGTCGGTGTTTCGTGATTTTCTGGCAAGCATTCACCAATTGCGATTTCGAATTTATGGATTGCACCCACCACCGTTAGTTCGTCTCAGTAGAAACCCCAGGAGAGGATTAAATTCCAAAGATGCCTTCGAGTTACGATTTGGAATGCTATCATCGATCATTAAAATTGAAGGAATTTATTCACGTCCATTTTGTGTCTACCGTTGAAACAACTAATCTTTTGTTCAAAAATAAAACATTCAATTATTTCTGTCCTATGAAGGGTATTTGAGCGCTCACTATTGACAAGGATAATTCTCCCAAGGGTTGTGATGTTTGTCTTATTGTTATAATTATCGATGTTATTTAGATCCCTATATTTTAGTTGTAATAATTGAAATGAAATTCTTCCTTTAAGTCAAGTTAGGGTACTTGATTATCGCCTTGTAGTAGGCCATCTATTAATGTATTTTCCATCATATAAATGAATAATGATTAGTATATTAGCTTACGGTTAAAAAAATTAAAATTAATATTATAGTTTCAATTGTTATTTGATAACCTCTAAAATGTATGGATATTTTGCTGCAAGGTTTTTAACATGAAATGTAACATGATGAATTTGAAGGAATGTAAGGTAATGCAATGCTAAGGCAATAGTTTAATTTTTTATGTTAATACTAATATCCAGGGTAAGATAAATGTTAATGGGTCCATCATTTATGGTAAGGGTGTCACCGTTATTTATTATAGTTAATACAAATTGCATTGTGATGGTTTCTAATGCAATTCGTTGGGATATAAGGGTACCGTGGGCGTCATTTCATGAAAATAATTTTACCTTTTACTGTTAGTGATAGCTTACAATTGTATTGTCCTTGAACAAAGAACAATAAGGTTTCATGACTTAATAAATGGGGGATGGAGATTAATTAGATTTACCTTATGCTAAATGTACTCGTTGGTTAATGAAATTAAATGGAGTAATTGGCTGGTAATCAATCACTATTGAGTCATAGACATTTCATTGTCATTAATATGTGTTGGTCATCGTCTGAATCCTTTCATCTTTCATCTCCGTAGAGGACGTGGTTGTTCTCGGTTTCGCTGTGCTTGGTTGTATTAATTTCGTTGCTTGGTCTGTTTGTGTCGGGCGGGATGTAGACACCTCCATGTTCCTCAGAACAGTCGCCATCCCTGAGACCTTAAATGGTTAAAATCGATGGGAACCTGGGCTTGAGTGTTGCTTATGTGTCTTGGAGGTCCTAACCATTGCAGGGTAGGATGGAGGGGTAGTCAGTCTTACTTATTGTCGCTTGATCGTCGTTAAACACATGTTGTTACTGTGGTACGTCGTATGTTGTCTTACGGTGTTCGTCTTCCTTGTGTCTTGTTCGTCGTCGGGTTACTAGTTTCTGCCTGAGCAGTCGACCAGGATCCTATCTGACCTTCTCTCTCTCCGGAGCAGAGGACTAATATTAAACGCCCTGCTTTCCTGTGCAAAAATAGTAAAATCTTCTACCATGGATTCTTCCTTCTGTGTTCGTACTATGCATAACACAGTATGTCATTAAATGTTTGTGTGGTGCACCTTATGGCTATGGTCATTAATGCTTGCAGTTACTTGTTGAGCGCCTTGTGTCTTCTTGTTGTGATCATCGTGGTTGTATCTTGTTAGTCGTCGGGTGGCGACGTAGAGTCATGTGTGTCTGTTTCCTTTCTACATGCGTGCACACACTTTTAAAACAAAAAAAAAAATTTGCACCTGTTATCAGAGTTGTTGTCGTAATGAGGAGGGTCGTTACAAATCTTATCGCCACACTGGCCTCTTCTTATATTTAGATTGTTTAAAGTGAACTATACATGTACTATTTATGAAAAGGAAAAACTCTTGTAATGAATATCACCACATTTGATTGAACATGTTTATAACTTGGGTTGTACGAGTTCGATTTTTCATGTACAGTATATTTATAGATGAATCAAAAACTCTTTATACAGGCAGTTGTACAACTATATATGCATATATACGTGTAGTTGGATAATAACTTTTTGATTCATGGAATCACTCTATCTGGTCTGGTTCTACTCAACTGTTGGAATAGTTTGTATATTTAATTTATAAAGTATGTGCACACACACACACACACACACACACACACACACACACATATATATATAGATAGATAGATAGATAGATATATAACCGTTTAATTGTAAGAAATCAATTAAGTTTTCGTTAACTTCTATATAGATTTCCAACTGTATATATATATATATATATATGAAGATATCGTGATTCCGGTCATACATAGAATATCATCTTGATTTTGGTTTAGCATGTACATGAATGGAATCTAAATTAATTACTATGGTTCTGTGTATACACTTACCTACAAGAATGTAAGCATATGTATATATATATATATATCTACATGATTCAGTTTCCATTCAAATTGCATACATAGCTAGTTTTTAATCCGCAAATATGATTTAGTCGTGAGGGTTTATCCTACAATTTTACCTCATTACAGCAGTAATATAGCCTACAAAACTATTCTTTCAGAAGCTTGACCAGGCATACTCTTTCAACTAGTGTATGTATTGAAAATAGTATTCATTCAACAATAAAATACAACAGAGAAAATCCATCCAGAACTAGTTTAGATGCATTCTGTCAGTCCTTAAATTCAACAACATTCAATTCGATTTTCGTCCATAGTAATAATTCCTATTCATAATTTACAGATGCATTCTATCAATTATTAAACCATATAACATTCAACCAGAGAAAAGAATAGGATAACATATCTAAATAGTTATCGAATAACAAATGGAACAACCATGTTCCTCCCAACCTTAGAAAAGAACAACCAAATCACTTGTCGTGTTCTACCCCTAGCCTGACCATGAATCCATGAGGGCTAAATCAAAACTTCTCCTCAGCAAGAATCCTTTTGTTTCAGCAACTCCTCCCTTGCCTCACACTCAGAAAATAGTGTTCATAACAGTAAGAGATCATTCCTTTCCTGGCATACTAGGCAGCGCCTTGCCTCCTCTCATATGCCATATATCCAAAGTCATCTTTTCCTAGGTCTTTCCCCCCCTTGGGAATTTTCGCAACTTTCCAAATCCCTGATTTTCAGGGGCTTCTAATGGCCAAATTCTCGATTTTCCACTTGTAAAATTAGCCTTGAGGTAGTTCCAACATGTTCCCCACTCATGGAGTCATGGTCAGCTGATTTCAACATGGTTGATCCATTTGTCCTCTGACAATAGTTATAAAATATTTTGTTTCATACAAGTGTCATAGTCAAGTAGTTAGTTGGGTCAAATCAGATCTCTAACCAATAGTCATAATCATTAATTACAATCAAGTAAATTCGAAATTAGGAATTACCATAAATGGCAAAAATTTTCCAATTTTGAATTTACCAAAAATAGATATAATTTCCTAAGAAATTTCAAAATTAAAAATAATTTATTTTTGGGGATGTCACAATATTGCAGCTTACTTCTTACAATTCGATGAAATAGTGAATGAAATCATAGGATTGGTAGAAGAAATTGAAGAATATGTAATTGTTCAAAAGGTACTAAGATATCTTCCAATCAGATTTGATCCTAAGATATCAGAGCTAGAATAAAGAGTAGATATAGACTCAATAGGAATGGATGAACTACATGGAATATTCACAGCATATGAAATAATAACTGAACAGGAAAATCCAGATAGAAAAGAAGCAGCTTTCAAAGCATCCCAAAGGTCAAAGCAAAAGGGAAAGAAAAAGGAACCAACGACAAATATAAAGGTAAGATTCCATTTATTTGTTTTAATTGTGATGGTATTGGTCATTTTGATAACAAATGTCCCCATAAGAAAAATAAGAGGAATGATGAATATTACTCAAATAGAAAACAAACATATAAAGGAAAACCAACCAAAATGAAATCTTTCAAGAAAAGCTTATGCACCAAAGAAGACATCTCCTCATCAGATGGAGATGAAATCAGTGATAGTGAGATAGAAAGAGTTATATTCATGGTAGTAGAATAATATGATAAGAAAGACACTGAATAAAAATATGAAGAGGCGGAAGTTGACTACCAAGAAGAATTGTTGAGTGACATAGAAGTTATAAGAAGAGAAAACAAGAAAAACAAGAAGCTACAAGAAGAACTAGACAAGAAAGAAGATAATAAGGAACTAGAACAAATGATTATGAAATTGAATGTTCAAAGAGAATAAGATAAAATAATGAAAGAAGAACTCAAAGAGAATCTAGAAGAAAGAGACAAGATCATTGGAAATTTGAAAGCAGAGATTGTCACACTGAGAAAGGATTTTCAAAAGAAAAATATGCAGAACAACTCAAAAGTTTTGGAAGACATTATCAGTAGTGAAAATCCTCATCATGACAAGTCTAGACTTGGATGAAATCCGACAGAAAGGGGACCAAGCTCAAAAACAACAAAATAAGAAACATATCCAAAAAGTGATGCAAAAATAATCAAAGAGGATAGGAAGACATACAAGGAATATTACAGGGGCACTCCTCTACCGAGAAGATTCATATTTCAAAATAAAAAACCGACAGAAACAAATAGGCCTCAAGAAGAAGAAGGAGTCATAAAAGTACCTCCTTTCAGAAGATCTTCAACTCCCAAGTATCAAACTATATTTTTTGGTTTATGTTGTGCATTCAATAATTTTGGATATAAAGTTGTAAATTGAAGAGCTAATAGGAGGAACATAAACAACTTTGAAAATCATACACAAAATGGTTATCCAAGAAGGCCTATTAAAACACAGAGAAGAAGCTACAATAGGTTTGAATCATTAAGCACTGAAGTGGAATGCTACAAGTGCAAAAAATTTGGACACATGGCCAAAAATTGTAGAATGATAGTCCCTCCTAGAGAACCACAATAGAACTACAAAAGTCATAGACAAGAACCTCAGAAGAGAACATGGATAAGAAATCATAATTAATATAGAAATTTAGAATGCACACTTGCTCTACAATCTAAGCAGAAGAAACATGGTTGGTATGTTGACAGTGGCTATTCAAAAAACACGATAGGTGATAAAGACATGTTTCTTACATTAATAAAGGAAAAAGGCAGATCGGTCTCCTTCGGAAATGATGATTCAACTAAAATCATTGGAAAAGACACAGTCAGAATCGGAAACAAGAATACCAAGGCAGAAAATGTTCTACTAGTAGAAGATATGAAACATAATCTTCTAAGTGTAAGTCAAATGTGTGACCAAGGTCATAAAATTACATCTGATTCACAGAAGTGTGATATAAAAATAGAAGTTTCAAGAAAATTGATTGCAACAGTTGCAAGAACTTCAAGCAAGATATATGTATTAAGTGGAATTGGAAATGAAAAGTGTTGTCTAGGAAAGGAAGATGAAAGTTCGCTATGGCACAAAATAATGGGTCACATACACTTTGATAACCTTGTCAAAGTCAGCAAAAAGGAAGCAGTTAGAGAAATTTCCCAGATCACGAAACCAACCAACACATTATGCAAGCATTGTCGACAAGGAAAGAAAACAAAGACCAGGTTCAAATCAAAGGAATATTCAACTACAAGACCATTTGAAATTGTGCATACTGATCTAGTTCGACCAACTACAATAAAGGGTTTAAAATGTGAGAAATACTTTATGTTATTAGTTGATTATTATACAAGAATGACTGCAGTTTTCTTTCTCAGGAATAAGTTAGAAGCTTTTGAAAACTTCAAGGTCTAAAGGGAAATGGTTGAAAATGAAATAGATTCAAAAATCAAATGTTTGAGATATGATGATGGAGGAGATTTCACTTCAAAGGAATTTATGGAATACTGCATCATGCATGGAATAAAAGGAAATTATTCGTTGCTAGGACACCTCAACAGAATGAAGTTGTTGAAAGAAAGAATAAGACAGTATAGGAAATGGATCGAACAATTCTAATGGATTCAAAATTGATAGGAATTTTTTGGACACATGCAGTGCATACAACAGTTTACATTCAAAACAAAGTAATCCTAAAAAACAACAATGATAAAACTCCCTACGAGCTATGGAAAGGAAGACCAACAAATGTGAAGCACTTTAGAGTATTTGGAAGAAAATGTTACATCAAAAGAGAAGATGGCAGAATGAGAAAGTTTGACTCTCGTGTGGACAAATGAGTACTTTTTGGTTACTCAAGTACAAAGAAATCATACAACTATTACAAATTGAGGTTGAACAAAGTTGTGGAAAGAATCAATGTAAAAATTGATGAAACAGGTGGACGAGAATTAAAGGAAGAAAAAAATTAATCAATGGAATAGCTTTATGAAGAAGAAGTAAAAGATGAAGAAGAAGTAGAAGGGGAAGATGAATAGGATCAAAAAGAAGTAGAAGATAAATTTCAACAAGTGCCTCCAAAGACACCTAGCAAACGAATACAAAAAAATCATCCTTCAGATCAGATTATCGGAAACAAAGATTCAGGAGTTGAGACTAGAAGAAGAATCCGCTCACTAGAACAAATGCACCTAGTACTCTTATCTACGATTGAACCAAGAAGTTTTGAAGAGGCCATCAAGGATGAATTCTGGAATAAGGCCATGGATGAAGAACCAGATCAAATATAGAAGAATGACACTTGGAAATTGGTTTCAAGACTAAACAATAAGAATGCGATTGTCACAAAGTGGATTTTCAAAAATAAATTGAATGAAGATGGACATATTAGAAGGAAAAAATCTAGATTGGTATGTTAAGGATGTGCACAAGTTGAAGGAATCGACTTTGAAGGGACATTTTCTCTAGTTTCTAGAATGGAAGGAATCTGATTGCTTTTAGCTTATGCATGATCCAAGAATATTAAAGTGTATCAGATGGACGTGAAATCAATTTTTCTGAATGGGGAACTTGAAGAAGAAGTCTACATTGAACAACCAGAATGATTTCAGTTGTTAGAGAACGCAAATTATGTGTGTAAATTGAAGAAGGCCTTATATGGTATAAAACAATATCCTAGAGCATGGTACTCAAGACTGGATAAATATCTACATCATGCAAGGTTCAGAAAAGGAAGTGAAAACAACAACCTATACATCAAGGTAAATCAAGATAGTATTTTATTAATTGAAGTTTATGTTGATGATATTATTTTTGGAAGTATTGATGATAGGTTAAGCCATAAATTTGCAAAGGATATGCATAACGAATTTGAAATGTCATTACTAGGAGAACTATCCTTCTTTTTGGGTTTTCAGATACATCAAAGCAACCAAAGAATTTGTATTTCTCAAACTAAGTATATCAGAGAAATGCTAAAGAGGTTCAGAATGGAATATTGAAAACCAATTACCACTCCTTTGAAAACCAGTGGCAAGTTGAGAAAAGATGATGATTCAAAGTCTACAAACTAGAGACAATACAATTCATTGATTGGTATCTTACTATATGTGACAAACTCTAGACCAGATGCAATGCAGGGAGTTGGACAGGTGACATAATTTCAAGAAGCACCGAAGGAATCACATGTATTAGTAGTGAAGAGGATTTCCAGATATCTCAAAGGAATAGAAGAGTTTTGATTATGGTATCCGAAAGGAAATGGTCTATCACTTATTTCCTACACAGATGAAGATTGGGTAGGTTCCATTGATGACCGACGAAGCACCAGTGGAGCAACATTCTACTTAGGTGATTGTTTAGTATATTGGATAAGAAAGAAACAATCATCAATATCTTTATCTACAGTCAAAGAAGAGTATATTGCAGAAGAAGGATGTTGTACTAAGGTTCTATGGATGAAACAAACTTTGACAGATATATAGGTTGAGTATGATGAAACCATTCCAATATATTGTGATAATACAAGAGCCGTCAATATCTCAAAGAAGTCGGTGATGCACTCCAAGACGAAGCACATTCCAATCAAGTATCACTTTCTATGGGAACAGGTTGTAGAGAATAACATCAGAGTTGAATATGTGGGAACATAATAACAAGTGACAAACATATTTACAAAACCTCTTCCACAGGATGCCTTTGAGTATCTTCATCAGAGACTCGGAATAATTTCTACTCCAAAATGAATTCTTTTGAATGCTTATCTTATATGTCTTATATTTACACGAGGAAGCACCATAAAGAGGATAGTTCAGGTTGGGAGATCAGTTTCAGGAAGATTTTAGTCAGGGGGAGCAGACTCGGATGGAAAGATACATTTTCCATTGATGACAAAGGGGGATAGATTTATTGGATGCAAAGGTAAATGCTTGGAGAAAGAGCACAAAGGCATGGTTCCAGGGGGACCGATGGTCACAGGGGTAACATGAGTGATATGACTTCAGTATTGCATAAGATTTGTTTCATCAATGCCAAAGAAGGATATTGTTTATTATTTGGGTTGGTTGTCATTGATATCAACCCTTGAAGAAAGTCTAGTAGCAAATTCTGGTAGCACAAAGGTTTGGGTAATGGACCCAAGTTTGTTTTATGTATAATGGTATGAGTTCCAATACATTTGAAGGTAAGACTCTTCTGTATGGATAGTACATGTCATGCCATTTCCGGTGGATGTGGAATGTTAAATAACTCCTCGCGATTAGAGATTTATGGCCATGTGAAGTTGGAGAACCCTCATAAGTCATCTAGAAGCCCCAAAAGGTCAAAGTAGTTAAAGTGGTTGCAAAGAAGAAATTATTTAAATATTAAAGCGAAGTGATGAGTGTACTATAATTCAAATTGGATACAACATACATTATTTAAATAATAAATTCAATGGATAAATTACTAAGTGAACAAATGGTTAGAAGTGGGTTATCCCTAAAATAAGGAAAGTGATTTAAGATGGTTAGAAGGTAACCCCTTGACAAAGCTACATAAAAGTATAAATAAGAGGAAAGAGTCTCTCATTTAATCACACTTGAGCATATTGAATACCTAAAAGTGACTGAGGTAACCAAAGGATATGTAAGGCGAATTTCATAGGGAAGGTGAAGTAAAGAAGGTCGAAATTCAAGGGAGGATAAATTATTTTGATGATGCTTTCTAAGATTTGTTATTTACAGGTCATCTCACCATTTTCGAGATAACTTTGTTTCTAGAATAATTTAGACCACAAAATATGGGGTTCATTGAGGAAACATATAAAAGTACCTGTGTTAAAAATTTCATCTTGTGGGTCATTGTATTTTTGGAGTTACACTCCGTGGAAAATAGGGTTTGTGGCTAGTCCTGAAACTAGTTTAAAACAGGTGTTTCAGGTAAAAATTTCATAACTTCTTCATAACAGATCCAAATTTAGTAAGACCAAATATATTGGTTATAGTACATTTTGTATTATTCTTTGTACCATTTTCATATCCATAAACAAATATTCATTGCGGGGCACGCTCTACAAGTTCACTCTCTAGAATAAGCCAGAATTCAACAAGGTATGCCATTTTTTCTATAACTCTCTATTTTAGAGGTTCCAAGTAGTGAAACCTAGAGGAATTGCACAAAAGACATTGAATAAAATTGTGTATTATTTTCATATATTTATTCATTATAGGTACATAGTTATGATTATTTCAAGTTAGGGTTGTTGACTAATCCTAAATTAGTTATGTGAGACTAAAGTAAAGTTTAATGAAAATGCTAGTCTCTTGTTGTTAAATTTAAGGTTTGCAGGTATGTGATAGTATACACCAAGACTATTACATAGTTACAAATCATATTTGTATGATGAAATTGATGAGGGATTTTGGTTGAGGTACATGTTGGCTACATGGTTGAAACAAGTAGTTGATGACTTGGAACATACATGATGTATATAGTTGATGATGTTGGTACATATTGATGAGTCATAGTTTATGTGTATTTTATGCATTATTGGTAAATATTTGGTGCATGGTTGATGCACTCGTAGATGGTACAGGTTGAGGTACAGGTTGGTGCATGGTTGATGCACTTGTTTATGGTACAGGTTGATTATAGGTTGTTTGGTGCAGGTTGATTGGTACATGTTTACAACAATATATATCATAGTGATATTGTGACAATGGTTCCATAATTATACTTCTACGTCATGGTGGTTGGACGAGGCAAGGACAGGTGGTTGTATCCACCTTCTGGTTGTAGCTAGAGAACATAGGGGGTTGTATTCTCCTTCTAGTTATAGCCAGAGAATTGGGGAGTTGGAGCTTCCCTTAAGTTGTAGCCTGAGAAACTAGGGGGTTGGAACCTCCTTCTAGTTGAAGCTGGAAAACAAAGGAAGTTGGTGCTTCCAATGAATGTAATTCTTAAATACATATAGGAAAAAACATTTTGTGGTTTTCTCCCGCTTTGGATTTCCATGTAAAAACACTGGTGTATTGTGTATGTGTATGATTTCTCATTTGTTCATTATTTATTTACTCTGAAAATATTCGATGATAATGCTTCATTGATATAACAATTGCATTTTGGGTGAAATCATGAAGATGGGTTACACTTTTTCTTGTTTTATGAGAAAAAAAACTGTATTTTCACAAGCTATTCAACTTCCGACATACAAAAGTATTTTTTTTATTTAGAATTTCACTTTACAGTAAAAACAAAACTTGTGAAGAATTGTGTTAGCTTTCCAATCACTATTTTTCATTTTTTTTTATCACGATTTGATATGTCAATTTGACAATTGTTTAACAGTATGTTCCTTAAACATGAAATGAATGATAATGAATTACTTATTTCTACAACAATGTATCTATTATTAAACTTATGTTTTTAAGAAACAAAATATACTACAAAAATCTACAGAGACTCTATTTTATTATGACTATTATTTTGAATTTAATGGATGAATATTATAATTTCTAGAATTTTTTGAAGTTCACTAAGCTGAAAACGTTCCATATTTTAAAGACACATTTTTCTACACATTGTATCTATCTTAATTTTTACTTAAAACTAAAATCTAAATATACCCTTTTGAAAAGAACAGTTTAAGGATTATGAATATTTTTTTTTTCCGTATTTTTCACTGTATATTTTTTGAGATACCGATTTTTCATTTCAGCGAATCATAATGTCTACTGGAAATATTATGTAGTGACTTTTTTTTAAAATTAAATAAAATTAGATAAAAATAAAGAAAATGAAAAAAAATTATAAGAATTGAAAGTAGATTCAATTTTGGAAATGCTGGTGTCATTTTCGAAACCAAATTCTCAATGTTTGCAAGAGTCCGCAACCTCTGAAGTTTAGTTATGCTTGGGGCAATTCTCTAGTTTTAGTTTTCAGTTCCAATTTCCTTTTTTCGGCCGAAAAAACAATGTTTCGGCCGAAAGACTAAAATCTAACGGAATCCGTCAAAACTGAATGGTTTCCAAGTCTTTCGGCCAAAAAAATAATTCTTTCGGTCGAAAAAAAATTCTTTCGGCCGAAAGACTTTCGAACGAAAGACTGTCGAACGAATTTCGTCCGTCGGAAAAAATGAAACGACACATCGTATGGTTTTATTTCGTGCCAAATTGTATAAATAGGATTTCGACCTAACACATTTAACACAATCCATCAAATGAACAAAGAGATATAAGCTCAAGGATAGGGATTTCAAAGCATTTGTATTACTGATTGCAGCTGTATTCTTTTCTTTCTTTATTTCTTCCCTCTGTTCCATAGGCTTAATTAGAGGATCAATATCGATACATGGTGTTTTTTTAGAACACTTAAACAAAGTTTCGAATCATCTTTTTTGTTTTTGTTGAATAAGGTAAATGATGTTTGTTCAAGTTTTTATTGGAATAACAATTTATATGTTGAAAGATAAATGTTGAGCATTTTTTCAAGGTGAGGTCTTTGTTGAACATATCTTTTACAGATAACTATAAAAGTCATGGGAAACAAAAGTTTGCGCAAGAGAAAATATGATCACACTCGAGATGATACTTGCCAAATCGAACAAAGGAAAGAGATTTATTGGAGAAAGAAACAAGAACGTGCAAATATTGAAGAAATAAATCATGATAATGTCAATAGAGATTTTTTACAAGAAGAAGTTCAACCAGGTATGCATGCACATATGATGATTGAGCACACGACACACATTGGGACTGTATTCAGAAAGTACAAAATTCAAAGTATAGAATTCAAATTAAAAATATTGTA
>SNQJ01S0150880.1:8827-23172 GCA_010110895.2 Picea sitchensis
TGACAAGAATTGGGCCGACCAGATCACTTTCATAGAGGAGGAGCCATGGACAGAAGACATCCAGCCCAAGTGGCCCGATTATTCTCCGTATGTCTAGCTTATCAGTTAAGTTGCAGGTGACCGATGTTTATCTGTCATTTTCCGGCTGGTTTTTGTTAAGTTTTTTAGCACAAACAGTATGACTTCCATAGACAATAGAATAACTGAACAACTTGATAATTCTGAGTTCACGGACTGGTTTCCCCTCTATTGGGGCAGTCCCTCTTCTTCAGACTGAACATCATGTATTTTGCTTTGTTACTGTGCTCCTGAGAGGATTTTAATATATTATACTTACTTATAAAAAAAAAATTAACTAAATAAATAATTGAAATACATAAAATTTATTAAAGTTTTTAAATTATTTTTTTAACAATATTATCAAAACAAAGAAAAATTTTAGAAGAAATTAAAAAAAATAAAAATAGAACCTAAAAATATAGAATGGAATAGTCATTAAAAAAAGAAAAAGAGAAGGGAGTTATTCAACTAAAATTTTATAATTAACAATGGATAAAATATAACTTAAAAGTTGAAATGTAAATGAGAAAAAGTTAACAAAATGGAATTAAAAAAATAAATTGCATTAAATGTTTTTTTTCTATTTTATTTTAATTTNGTAATATGAGATATTATTTAATAGACCATTTCAATCTTAGTGAATATTAATCATCATCATTTTTACCATATAAAATGTTTTTTTATTAATAAGAATTAAATTAACATTTTTAAATACAATTTTTTTTAAATATTAATTTTAATTTTATTTCATAAGCATAGCTAGGTGAGGTATTAGATAATATGTTTAATTAATTAAAAAATAAAGTCACTTTAATTAATAAAAATAAATTTCATTTAATTGGATCCTTATTGGTGCTTGAGGATCTATGGGAGTTTTATATATTATGATGTAAAATAATCAATTTATAAAAAAAATATAACCACCTTAAATTAATTGTCTTTTTTTTATTTTTAGACAAATAAATTAAGTGTCTTTCATACTTTTATAATTATGGTTTTGTGTTTTCATTTTTTTTTCACAAAACTAGAGAATTTATATCATTAAAAAGGTGTGGCCAAGACCACTCTGTACAATGTCAGTTTCAAAGATGCCCAAAAAATTTAAAAAAAAATTGCATTGTTGGTTCTATAGTGACTAAATCGATTTCCTTACTAATTATCTAGATATTTATCCTACTACTATTTTAAAAAGAGTATATCTGGTAGAGAATACCGTTGATACATATACAAAAATAAAATATGGATATTACATATTGAGATTAATCAATTGCCATGTTCATGCTTCATGTCTAGCAATATTTCTTCCTCTGTATCCTCTGCCAAGGACTCGTTGAGATCTAGAAGTGGACAAACAAATGTTGTTGACTCATTCCTTGATTCATGGTTGATGCTACCTGTTGGAGACGATTGTTCATGATTCCTTTCCAAATGCTCATTTTTGGATTCCATCTCCTTATTCTGACATAGCATTGCATACATTTCATCTCGCAACTGATGGATCAAATTTCGATGCTGGGAAAGTGTTTCCAAGACAAAAGAGACAATGGAGGTTAATGCTCCCAATCGTATCTGCAATCACTGACGTTCTTCTTTATCCACTGCTTCCCTCCCAATTCATTTCTACTATGGTGAATCGCTCAGGCTCACAAACTTCGAATATAATCCCTCTTCCCTTTAAGATGGACAAGGAGAAATTGCCTCGAATTACTTTCCACCCCAACACATAGAGTAATCGACTCAGGAAAATTGAACCCCGAGCAAATGACCACCCTTCCCACCACAAAAAACCGAGTGGAGACGCAATTCTACAAACACTCCAACTGTCATTATCTTCATTTGCGACTACTATGGATTTATCCATTTTTCCACCTCAAAGCCACTCAAAATGATAATTCATATGTATGTACCCAAATTCATTCATTTGCACCAAGGTTTGTACCTTATCGAGCTGAATTAACCATATTTGGCTTCCCTTCATTACCTAAGAAGATCATCTGGTGACGAATGAATTTCTCTGAGCCAATTGTCTAAGCCTAGGTCATACCATCCCATTTTCTACCAGAAGAAACAATCCACACCAAGATTCCATCTTTTCAGAGTTCATGTACCATCCACTAGAATCCATTACTCGGGAGTATAGTCTCACATGCACAAATTGATTTTCTACCATCACACTTCCCATCATCCATCTTATCAAATTCCGTGAATTTGAACATATGCCACATGACCACCACCATCTCCCTTGCATCAAACATGCAGGAGCCTTGAGCGAGGGGAAAATAGTGGGCCCTTGGTGGAAAAGGTGCATATGGATCCTCCCAATACTAGGGGATTTGACAATTGCCCGATTGGCAAGTTCATTTGCTTCACAATTATTATGCCTATAGACATGAAAAAAGCTCATGTGAATATCACTCAAGAGAATCTGGATTCGATCCACAATTTTCTTTAGCAAAAAATCCTTCGGCAAGGAACCTAGGATAATAATATTGATGATCATTTTGGAGTCCCCAACCACATTCAAGATCTTAATTTGCTTCTGTTTGACTAAAAAAATTCCCTGAAATAGAGCGTAGGCTTCTGCTCTATTATTAGTTTTGATTCCCAAATTTCAATAATAGTCCAAGAATTTATTTCCTCTGGGGTCTAGGAGAACCCTCCACACCTTCCTCCCGTGGTTTCGTGTTTTCGTTTTAACTTTAAACAAATATAAATATTTTTATAGATATTTTTTTTCACAATAATAAAAGAAATTTGTATTAAAAAAATCATGAAATTTGTATTAAAAAAAAACTATTAAGAAATAAAATAGTATAACATAAATCAGAATATAAAATATTTGTATAGATGTTTTTCTTCACAATAATAAATGAAATTTCTATTAAAATAAACTATTGTGAAACATAATAGTATAACGTAGCTTTACAAAAAAAATGATTATGGGTAGACACGTCCTAGTATCCACAATGATATACAAACATGTATATGGTGGTGGCATATCAAATTCTTTCTTTCTTATAATTCTTAAGGTATACTACTTCACAAACTAAAATAATAACAATATTATTTGACAATACATTTTATATTAATTTTCCTTTTGAGGATCAAGTTTTCAATAATAGGTTTATAATTCTTTTTGGATTTCCTTCCGGCTACTTCAGTTCATTGTTTGGGTTTCCTCAAACATAGCATCTAAATCTTAAATAGAAATGCTTAATTGTTCTTCCTTTACTAGGTTAACGATGTATTTTGGAGGGACCATCAAATTCTCCACTAGAGCTTTGAGTAATTTGTTGTACATAAGGGGTTCTAAATTCTTTGGACGTCTATCTTCGATTGAGATAATAGATTAATTTTAGGAGGGAGTTAATTCCGTATTGATTAATGATATTTGAAGCACCACTTCTAGACTGATTAACTCTTCGCTAGGTTTGGGACTATCTTTTTTTGTTTCTCTTTATTTCTATCAACTAGTGGTTCACATTAGCATTATTCCACCATATAGGTTTATGGTTGTGTTTCCTTTTATCATAAGTTCTAATGTCCTTCACTTCATTTATTTCATGAACAAATTTGCAATCATGATAAGAGGTGAGCATGTGTCTAACCACAAAACATGATTGATTATAGAAGTTGTCTTTCTCATAGTCAACCTTCTTATGTTTCCATATGTACTCATCTACATCTAACCTGATCTCTTCAAGAATTCTTTTTGAAATATCCATTTCAATATAAATTCTTGCAAAGGTCATGCACTTATCTTTCCATAGTTTTAGGGATATACTCATGAAATTTTTCGATACAAATTTTCTCTCTAAAAAACTTCAATAAATGTTTCAAAAAAGGATCCTACATACCTATCAAGCACAACTTCAAATTATTTTCATAAAATATACAAAGAGTCTAACAAAAACCATCCCTTTTATCTTACAAAAATTTGGATTGATCATCCAACTTTGATATTAATAAAAAGGGGAATGGTAGTAATCAAAAGAAAGATAATCTACCTACTATGAATGTGTCAAACTCTTACATCCATATACAAACCATGTTTTGAGAGACCATAAGAATCCACATAACTTTTTCTAAAAACTCAATGAAAACAAATATTATTATAAGTATATTTAACAAGTTGAACCTCCTCCCCCTCGGACGGGGTACCACATTAATAGCATGAAGCTCAATGTATTTAATAAGCATGACGTCGCCCTCGCCTGCATTTCTCGAATGAAGGATATCATTCAAAGCACTTATGCGTAGGCTCGACAGTTCCCTCACACAGTTTTAATGGAGATCTTAGTGTGCCATGGCGGATGGATGATGATGGGTACGATAGGCATGTGAAAGGTCACTTCATCTCCCTTGGCGCCTCTCTATTTCCTTCAGGTATGTTATGGTTCCTCCCAATGGACTCAACTATTGCATTTGGGCTTATCTCCTGTCATTCTCCTCATTCTGAGATTTATCAAGCCAAGTCCAGTCTGGTTTTCCTTTATCACCATGCCACATGAGCATGGTAAGTCTAAGAGGGGTCCTTCCTGGTATATCTATGCATCCAGGAAACGTCACATTTGCAAGCTTGCCGAAGCTTCTTCGACCTCTCTATTTGTTGTGATAGGAAGAAAAATTCACCTCGAATGGCCTATGTAGAGGAGGAAATTCCCGAAGAGCCAATTATGGTCTCGTTGGCTTCCCTTATCTGCACAGTCCCAGACTCCCAAGACCTGCCTAGCACTAGTTACTCTACCCCTACTATATCTTGTGCCATGGAAGGGGAGACTTGTATAATTCAAGAAGAGATTATATTGGTTGACTTCCCAATAGAGCCTCCACCGCCCTCCTCAGCTCTAGTCCAAGACTTGAAATCCACTTTCCTCCTTGCGCCAGAACATCTAGAGCTCATCTTTAATATGCAAAGGGATATGAAAGAACAACTTCACATGCATACTTTACTCAACAACAGACTTGACATTCTGTTTGAAGCGCTCTCAAGCTCACAAAGTCAACAAATATGCCTGACCTACTGATGCAACCCTGCCTTCTCTCCTAAGGGCTACGCGACCTCCCGATCGAGGATCTTCAAATTCGAGATGAATTGGCTCTCTGGGACCATAATGGTTTCACTTGTGAATTAACATAGGTCCTCTTAGTCCTCTGGTACAAGTTCTATGGCACCTGTGACCTCTTCCGCAACTGTTGAACTCGCAGGTTTTAGGTGCTAGCTCATTTCTCATTAGCCCCTCATCGCATGTGACCTCGAGGTAGGTCCTTATGTAAACACATGATTGTGGGTGCACTCAAGAGTGGTTTGGGATCCACTGATTTTCTCCCCGCAATTTACCTCCAATTTCCACGTACTTCTTCACCTATACCATGGTTTCGATTGCGGCCCACCCTCAAAATTTTAACGTCCGAACACTTTTTGGTCCCGCAATCAAGCATGACCATTGATCTTATGATATTGACGGTGCTTTTGGACTGACAGCTAAGATATGCCTCTTCCAAACCAACGAATCAAATCTAATTCTCCTTAATCATGTGGTTGATATTTACTTTGGGTCTTTACTCAGAGCCCACAGATTTATGCCACCTTCCCTCTAGATCAGACAATTGACATTTACTTCAGGTCTTTATCCGGGATCCACAGATTCGTGCCACCTATTCTTCAGATATGATGGTTCATATCTACTTCAAACGATCCAATGCTTGAGATCTCCTTCGGACTATCAGATGATTGAGATTTACCTCGGATGATCGAATGGTCCCAAATTACCTCGAGACTTTGAAACTTTTGCAATTTCCCTCTCTTGTGTGTGAAAAATGCTAAGGATTGTGCACCTTGATTTGATCGAGCGGTTGTTGGTCCTCTAAATTGGTGATCCAACGACCATTGTCTATCTCTCTCCTGAGCTTCCGACTTCCTCTGACTTAGAATAATTTCTAATTATCCAAAGGCCTTGGACTTTGTTCCTCCTATGAGTTCGTCTCTTTGACCTCGTCTGCACTTCTGGAATACGCTATCCCTTCTGAGATTTCATCAATGGACTTTGAATTCACCCTAGTGCACACTTGCGCTCTGCATGCAAACTTTCACTAGTTCTCCCTGAGTTTTCAACTTACCCAGTATCTAAGGGACTCGGCCCTTCTGCATCTTTCAAAAGACTTTATGGTGCCCTCCTGGCATAGTCTGTGTTCGATCTCCTAATCTTTCGAACTTGAAATAAGTTCACCTCTATGCGCACTCCTTGCGCTTAGTATGCACACTCTACATACAAAAGTTCCACGCTATCTCTTCTAATCTTTGAATCGAAAAAGACTCTTTTACACACACTCCTTGCGTTTAGTATGCATTCCTTGCATAACTTACAAAAGAGAAAAATTGAAACTTATACTAACATCTTACAGTTTCAGATACTTGAAACGAAAACTCATTCATTTATGAAAATAAAAATAACAAGGAATTGCAAATAGTAACAACACTATGCATTTGGATCAATTTTCCTCTGTTATACTCATTCAAAACTAAATGGCTACAACTATGATCAAACAACAACTAAAAACTCAGAATTTTCCTACTAACTCGCAGTCGCCTCATTTGGGCGTACGAAACCTCTATTTATCTTAGAGGGTCCTTAGGGTTCCCCTCGACTACTCATCTACTCAAAACAAAAACCTAACTGCTACCTAAGTTTGGTTACATTCAAGGCTAGGAGTAAAACTCCCAGATCACTCGTTATCATCAGTGTCCAAGCACTTGATCTTCTTCTGTTTTTCCAATCAGCTCCAAAATATTCATAGTAACTCCCATAGTTTTATATTCTAAAATGATCCCCAAGCGCTAAGTTGTCCTACCAAGTGTGCTCATTGACGATGCTCCTGCATCATACTCCCCTGGACAAAAACTTATGGACTCCTATCCATGAGCTCCTGCACTGACTTTGAATGCTTCTGGATATCAACTTCATTTTCCCAACTGACATCTTCTATTGGGTATCCCTTCTACTTGACGAGATATTCAAGATGGATCTTCCTCATGGTCTTCTTGCTAATCCTCTGATCAATGATCTTCTCCAGCTGTGGTTTTTCTGCTATAGGCATTTGTTTCTCACACTGAATCTTCTCTTGAACTTCTAATCCCTCTGAGTCATATTCCCTGGAAGGGTACGAGTATGAAATGTTGAATATGGGAGATATGCCCACATCATCTGGAAGATCAATTTCATAGGAGCTTGCACTGAACTTCCATAATATCTTACATGGCCCTATCTTCTTCATCTTCAACTTGTTATATGTTTCCCCTAGGGAATCTTTCTTTCTTGATATGTGCCAGAAATTGATCTCCTACTTCAAACTGAAGTTCTCTGCGATGTTGATCAACTTTGCACTTGTACTCTTCGTTAGAGATATGCAACTATCCTCTGATATGGTTATGGAGCTTCTGCATTTCTACAGCAAAATCTTCTACTCCAGCACTTCTGATCTCACTCTGTTCCAAGTCTCTCAAGTCAGATACTCCCATGGGTTGCATTCGATACAATATTCGGAAGGGGATCTTTCTAGTTCTCCTATTGGGTGAGTCATTGTATGCAAATTCTTCTTGTGGTGGAATCTGATCCCACTGATTATGATGCTCAGTGACCAGACTCCTCAATAAGTTTCCCAAAATTTTGTTTACCACCTCAGTTTTCCCATCTGTCTAAAGGTGATAAGCTGAGTTGAAGGAAAAATCTATCCCCAACTTGTTCCACAATGTTCTCCAAAAATGACCAACAAATTTTGTGTCCCTGTCTGAGACAATGCTCCTGGGTAGTCCGTGAAGTCTCACAACTTCCTTGAAAAACATATTTGTAACATGTGTTGTGTCACTAGTCTTCTAGCATAGGATAAAGTGTGCCATATTTGAAAACTTATCCATGACCACAAATATGGAATCACATCCTCTTTTCATTCTTGGCAATCCCAACATAAAATCCATGCTTATTTCATCCCAAGGCCTCTCTGGTATTGGCAATGGTTGATACAATCCAATGTTCTGTCTTTTTCCTTTTGCATGTTGGCATATTCTGCATCTGTTCACAAACTTTATCATTTCTTTTCTCATACCTGGACAATAGTATGAATTGATCAACCGTACAAATGTCTTATCATGGACGAAATGTCTACCCAACCCCCCACTATGCTTTTCCTTCAAAAGGTTACCCCTCATTGAGCATTTTGGTATGCACAATTGATTTCCCTTGAACAAAAATCCCTCTTGAATCATATACTACGTCCATTGGCTCCTGTCTTTCAGCACAGGATTCACACATGCTTCGTATGCTTCCTTGAAATATAGATCATCATTGTACATTTACTTAAGGTGTTCAAACCTTAAGGTATTCACCTGAAACTCCCGCAAAATCGAACATATCCTACTCAATGCATCAACAACTTTGTTAGCATTCCCAACGATATTTTTTATGACAAAAGTAAAATTCTGCATAAATTCAATCCACTTTGCATGCCTCTGATTCAATTGTTCCTATCTGGTTATGAATTGTAAAGATTGGTTGTCGCTATATAGGACAAGTTCCTATGGAACAAGGTAATGTCTCCATTTATTCAAGGCTTGAATTATGGCATAAAACTCCTTATCATATGTGGAGTATTTTATCTTGGTCTCATTCAACTTCTCACTGAAATAGGCAACCGGTCTATTATCCTGGCTCAAAACTGCTCTAATTGCAACTCCACTTTCATCACATCTCACTTGAAATGTCTTTCCAAAATTTGCTAAGATCAGAATTGGTCATTCTATTATTTTCTCCTTCAGTATATTGAAGCTCTTCTCGGCCTCCTCAATCCATTTAAAATACTTGTGCTTCTTCTTTACTGTGTCCATCATTGGTGTACAAATTCCATTGAAATATCTGATGAACTTCCTATAGAAACTTGCTAATACATGAAAGCTTCTTACCTCAAACATACTCCTTGGTGATGGACATTCTTTGATTGATTTCACCTTCTCTAGATACATCTTCAGTTCATTTGAAGAGATCACAAAACCCAAGTAAATGAGTTTTGTCTTCATAAAAGAGGACTTCTTTAGATTTATCAATAGATTCTCCCGTTGTAGTCTCCTCATCAATAGTGTTAGGTGTCTCAGATGCTCCTCTTTAGTCCTGCTAAATATCAATATATCGTCCAGATACACAACCACAAACTTGCCAAATAGATCTTTCATTATTTCATTCATCAACCTCATAAAATTACTCGGGGCATTTGTTAAGCCAAATGGCATAACAATCCACTCATAAAAACCTTCATTTGTCTTAAAAGCTATTTTCCATTCATCACATTCTCTCATCCTTATCTTGTGATATCCACTTTTCAAATCTATCTTAGAAAATAAATTTGCTCCACTTAAACAATCCATTAAGTCATCCATTCTGGGAAAAGGAAATCTATACCTGATGGTGATCTTGTTAATGGCTCTTGAGTCTATACACATTCTACGTCCTCAATATTTCTTTGGACTCAACACAGTTGGTACTACACATGGACTCAAACTCTCTCTGACCAACCCCTTGTCTAACAATTCCTAGACTTGGTTCTTTACCTACTCATTCTCTCGACGTGTCAGTCTATATGATGCTTTGTTTGGAATATTTAATCCTAGTATCAAATCAATATGATGGATGATACTTCTTATGGGTGGCAATGAGTTAGGAAACTCATCCACCACAATGTCAACAAAATTATCCAACAATTCCTGAACTTCATCAGGAAAATCATCCATCGAAGTACTTGTAAGGATAACTATGGGTTTCCTCACCATTGAAAATTGCATCTCCTATTCTTTTTTAACTTCTTTCAGGAGTTCCTTCCCACTCATGAGAAGTATTCTTGTGATGGCTTCCTCTTTCCCTTTCTTCTCCTCTATTGGAAACAACATGTGTGTCCTACCATTCTTCTCCAAGTTGTATGTATTCTTCCTCCCATCGTGAATAACATTCATGTCAAATAGCCATGGTCTTCCCAACAAAATATGACATACATCCATGCAAATTACATCACATAGAATTTCATCTCTATATCCTCCTATCTTAAATTCAACCAAGCATTGTTTGGTAACCATTACCTATTGTCCTTTCTGTAGCCACAAGACTTTGTATGGTTTCGGGTGTGTAGTTTTCTCTAGCTCCAATTTCTCCACCATCTTTGTGGATACTAGGTTATCAGTTCTCCCACTGTCGATTATCACCTTGAATAATCTATGTTTAGTATTGCAAGATATCCTGATTAGACTATTCCTCTACATTGGATTTTCCACTTCTGCCTCTGCTCCTTCTGCTTCAACATTCCTTCTCTGTGCTTCTGAAATGTGAGCTTCACCTCCTCCTTCTTTCTTTTTCTCAGGACATTCCCAAGACACATGCTATGTCTTTCCACATGCTCAACACCTTACGTCTCTTCTTCTTATTCCTCTTCCTCTAGAAGAACTTCTTCCACCATCTTGTCTTCCTCATGAACTTCCTCCTCTTTCCGAGTAACTACATGGTTTCTCAGTCTCGTCTTTGGATTTATGTCCCTTGTCATGGGAAAGTCCCTTTCCTTTGTTCAAGACTGGGATTTTACCTCTGCCTCGTTGACTTTGTTTTTTGTTCAACTTCTCCTCTCCCTTCAGTGAAAACTGATAAGCATCCTCCATTGTCCTTACTGACATCATGATGATCTCATCCTGGATTTCATACCTCAAGCCATTTATATACCTAGAAAAAATTTCTTCAACTTTATCTCTTTGTCCAGTTCTAATGTTTAGCTTGTAGAACTCCTCTGTGTAGTCCTTAACTATTATACCCTTATGCCTCAGGTTCTACAAATTCCTTAATAGATTGATATGATAATCTTTGGGCATGAATTTAGCCTTCAACTTAACTACCATTTTGTCTCAATTCTTTATCTTTTGTTTTCCTTTGATTCTCCTCTCAGCCTGCAGTTCATCCCACCATAGTGTTGCATGCCCTTTTAGTCGGGAGAAAACATGTCTCACCCTTTTCTCTTCATAGACATCTTCATAGTTGAAATATTTTTCCATGGATCTTATCCAATCCAACATCTCTTCATCATCCAAATTGCCTTCATACATTGGGACCTCTATCTTGGCTCTAGCTCCCAATTTAAAAACTACTCTCAACAAGAGTTATTCGACAACATTTTCCTTTGCACCTTCCTCGACTTCCACTTCTTCACTCTCTGCATCGCTAATGTCTCCAGCATAAGGTTCCCACCTCTGCGCTAACTCCATCACCTCCATTCTTGCACGAATTTATCGCATTTCCATTTCTCCAACCCAATTGGATAAAGGTGGCTCCCCTTGTCTCGTAGGTGGCATTGTGTTGAGTGTCTCTCACACACATAGTACAAATTTGAGTTCTTTTGTCTCCTCTCCTTTGCCTACTATTTGGATGAAAAAATTATTCTATGATACCACTTGATGCAACCCCCCCTTCTCTCCTAAGGGATACGCGACCTCCTGGTCAAGGATCTTCAACTCCAAGATGAATTGGATCTCTGAGACATTAATGGTCTCACTTGGGAATTAAAATAGGTCCTCTCAGTCCTTTGGTGTAGGTTCTATGGCATCCTCGACCTCTTTCCACAACTGTTGAACTCTCAGGTTTCAGGTACTATCTCTTTTCACGTTGGCCCCTCATCGCATGTGACCTTGGGGTAGGTCCTTATGTAAACGCACAATTTTGGGCACGCCCAAAAGTGGTCTGGGATCAATCGCTTTTCTCCTTGCAATTTACCACCAATTTCCACGTACCTCTTCACTGATATTGTGGTTTCGATTCCAGCCCACCCTCAAAATTTTAATGTCTGAGCACTTTCTGTCCCCACAATCAAGCGTGACCATCGATTTTATGGTCTTGACGGTGTTTCTAGACCAATGACTGTGATCTACCTCTTCCAAATCAATGATTCAGATCTAATTCTCTCGAATCAGGAGGTTGATATTTACTTCGGGTCTTTACCTGGAGCCCATGGATTTATGCTACCTTCCCTCTAGATCGGATGATTGACGTTTTCTTCGGGTCTCTATCCTGAATCCATAGATTCATGCCACCTGTTCTTCAGATCTGATGGTTCAGATCTACTTCAGACGATCCAACGCTTGATATTTCCTTCGGACGATCAGAGGGTTGATATTTACTTCAAACGATCAGAATGTCCCAAATTACTTAGGGACTTCGGAACTTTGGCAAGCTCCCTCTCTTGTGTGTGAAAAACGCTAAGGCTCGCGCACCTTGATTTGATTGAACGATTATTGGTCCTCTGAATCGGTGATCGAACGATGACTATCTCTCTCCCTCCTGAGATTCTAGCTTCCTCTGACTTAGAAGAATTTATAAGTATCAAAAGGCCTTGGCCTTTGCTCCTCCTACGATTCCATCTCTTGGACCTCATCTACACTTCTAGAAAGGGCTATCCCTTATGAGCTTTTGTCAATGGACTTTGAATTCACGCTAGCGCACACTTGCGCTCTGCGTGCAAACTTGCACTGGTTCTCCCTGATTTTTCAACTTACCCATTCTCTAAGGGACTCGACCCTTCTTCATCTTTCAAAATACTTTATGGTTCCCTTCTGGCACAGTCCGCGCTCAATCTCCTAAGATTTCAAACTTGAAACAAGTTCACCTCTACGTGCACTCCTTGCAATTAGTATGAACACTCTGCATACAAAAGTTCCACGCTATCTCTTCTGATCTTCGAGTAAAAAAGGAATCTCTTACATGCACTCCTTGCGTTCAGCATGGACTCCATGCATAACTTACAGAAGAGAACAATTGAAACTTATACTAACATATTACAGTTTCAGATACTCGAAACAAAAACTCATTCATTCATGAAAATAAAAATAACAAGGAATTGAAAACAGTAAAAACACTATGCATTTGGATCAATTTTCCTCTGTTTTATTCATTCAAAATTAAATGGCTACAACTATGATCAAACAACAACCAAAAAATCAGAATTTTCCTACTAACACACAACCACCTCATTTGGGCATACAAAACCTTTATTTATATTAGAGGGTCCCCAACTACTCATCTACCCAAAATGAAGACCTAACTGCTACCTAAGTGCGGTTACATTGAAGGCTAGGAGTGAAACTCCAAGATCACTTGTGATCATCAGTTTCCAAGCCCTTGATCTTCTTCTGTTTTTCCAATCAACTCTAAAAGATTCACAGTAAGTCCCAACATTTTAGATTATGAAATGATCCTCATGCACTGAGTTGTCCTGCCACGTGTGCTTGCTGAATATGATCTTGCATCACCTACACACAACCATATGTATTCACTCCTCAAAATAGAACTCAGGGTAGCACAGGTTTTATTGGTTTTTTTGATATTTAACCCTTTCATCTCTTTGCACTTCTTTTGAAAAAAAATTGTTATTTTCCATACTACTGTTCAGAATGTTTGTTGCATGTTCATACATTTATGTCACCATACCACCCTTCCACTTGTTCCATTTTCTAAATGTTTTGAGGAGTAGGTGGAGGCTTTTTCTTTTTTGTCATGATAAAGCTAGAACATAAGGGTGCCATCTATTCCAGTTTCCACTTGTCTGGTCGAAAAGGTGGAAAGCCTCAAGACATAAGTTTGTTATGTATGATTAACACAGTTTTTTGAGGAATTAAATTTTTTTATTTACAAAAATAAACAAGTTGAACCTCCTCAAAAATTGGCCTCAAAATGAAATTATCCATGTTTACACCATTCATCCATTTAATCACAATAAGAGAATGTCCAAAAATTTGTATGTTTTGCGCATCTTTTTTACCTACCAATATTAACACCATATTTAAATACAAAATTTCAACCAAGTTATTTGTGCCTCATCCCAATCCAAATTCAAATTTTAAAGTGCGAGCATCATTTAAAAACATAACACTTCCTACACCACAAATTGAAGGATTAGCTTGACATGCCCCATCAAAGTAATCCTAAGTGCCACTTTTGTCAACATGTTTTATCAAGGTTTTTTTTGTTAATACTACTCAAGCCTTTCAAGAATGTAAATACTCTGAAAAACACATTGAATAGGTGGAATAATCCTTCCCTAAAAAATATATGCATTGCACGCTATCCATATTCCCCAAGAAACTACTAAAGGAAAACATTTATATTTATTTACTAGGTAGTTACTACACCACTTTTGTGGACCTTCTTTAATAAAATTACCACCCTAGACCTCTCTTAATATTATACAAATCTGCAAATATTTCTAAACCT
>SNQJ01S0150881.1:8707-31879 GCA_010110895.2 Picea sitchensis
AAAAATGAGCATTTTCTCGATGCTTCTAGAAGGAGAAGCTTCTATGGTGAGGTGGCCTCCGAATGGTTTGGATTTTACTCACTTTCATGATTAAGTGGGATCATCCTAACCTCCTGACCTTATCCTCTTCAGCTTATAAAAGGGAGAGGATCTCTCATGGATAAAGTTAGTTGGATTGAGCTTGGGAAATTTATGTTGGCTTTGAGCTTTGCTTTGTCAAGATAAATTGTGAGTAGCTATCAGATCCATGGTCTCATAATCCTTGGAGAAAGAAGTGTGTGGGAAGTAAGGAATCGTTGGAAGGAACCTTACGACATCAAGGCATCCAGTTGTAATCTCTCTTCCTATTATTAATATAATACAGTGGAATGCTTCTTTCCCATAAAATCATTAGCGTTTTATTGCATAATTCCTTGATCATATACATAGGTTGTCATTGAATATACTCTCTATGATTTCACTTTGGTTGGTTTGTGTCTCACTACGGGATCAGTATCACAAGAGCACCGAAGCAAAACAGGAACAACAAATACATAAGGAAGTGACACTTAAAGGTATGTCTCTCGTATTTTGTTTGGTAGTAAATTCGATGATTAGAGCCTAGGGAAAGCGCCATGTTCTGTCTTGTTTTGTTCTAGATCTAGGTGGATCTAGGGAGATTAGTTTATGTCCGCATTCACCGATTTATCCAACAACAATGCCTACACCGATGGTGATGAATTTGAAGAAAATAAATGAGGCTTATACTAATTCAGGAGAGATTGATCCACATATTTACAGATAAATGATTGAATCATTAATGTATCTGGCTAACACCAGACCTGATATATGCTATGCAGTGAGTACACTCAGTCTGTTTATGAGTCAGTCGAGACAGACACACTGATAGCACGGAAGCATGTGTTGAGATATCTACGAGGTACAGTTGGTTATGGCCTAAGGTATGCCTCCAATGTAGACATGAGATTGCAGGAATATGCCGATGCATATTGGGTAAGGAGCACTGTGGACCGAAAGAGTACATCCAGTTTTTGTTTTACTTTGGGATCTGCCATGGTTTCCTGGTGCAATAGCAAACAAACTTATGTGGATTTGAGTACCGTAGAAATAGAGTACATTGCATTATGTGTGGCAGTCTACGAAGTAGACTTATTTGGACATGAGATGGATTCCACTGTTATCCATTGTGATAACCAGAGTTGTGTGAAGCTCTCTGAGAATCCTATGTTTTACTATAAATCGAAACACATTGATATCAAATACCATTATATCATAGATATGGTGTAGAGGAAAGAAGTGCATGTGATGTACCTTTCTACGCACGAGAAATTTGCATATGTCTTAACCAAACCGCTTGCCAAGACGAAGTTCGAGTACTTCCGTGAGAAACTTGGCCTGGTGGAGAATGCCTCCCTAGATGAGAGGGAGTGTTGATGATTACAATGATGTGTGACATTCTCTAGGTCGTTCTCTTATGGACTGAGTTGAGATTATCTGTGAGAGATCCCATGTGTTGGGTGTGCCCATGTGATGGGTGTGCGTCAGACTCTAGACTGAGTTGTGATGACGTTTGGTCTCTTGTCTACTGCTCTGAACTGAGTTGAGATGACTTGAGATGGTCTCCTGCCTTGTACTCCTCTAGAATGAGTTGAGTTGGCTTGAGATGGTCTCCTACCTTGAACTCCTATGGACTTAGTTGAGTCGGCTTGAGATGGTTCTCCAGATGATACTCATGTGGACTTAGTTGAGTTAATCTGTTGAGAGTGACGTCCCTGTGGGTGAGAGCAAGTGGACATGTCCCTAGTGGTTGAGCACTAGAGGATGAGAGATATCCTTGCTACATTGTCAAATAGTGAGACTTTTGTAAGACCCTAATTTGTGTTGTGAAGGGTACAAGTCGGCCCCACCAAGTAAAGATAATTAATATTGTGTAATTATTAATTATATTATTAAGTTGTACAGGTCGAACCTATTGTGCCAATAGAAATCCATTTGATGTTTCTATGTCTTGTATTTATAAGATTAGATCCCCATTGTGGATTACTCATTATTATTATGTCATTCACTCAACACGGGAGTTAAGGTATGAAATTAGGCCACACTTTCTTAGGCGCCAGCTTTCTCAATCATAGCAACATCCTCTTGTGTGCTAGGGTTTGGTGGTGGATGGTGGATCTTATTTTGGCAATATAAGCAAAGGATTGTTGGGTTTTTCCCTTGGTTGAGAAGGGTTTTCCCATGATACTTCTTGTGTTATTGTGAATGGTTATTCTTCTTGTGATCTTGGTTTACTACAAATTGTATTATTGTTGCAAATGGTTATGGTTCAGTAAATGCTAAATTGAAATCAAGTGTGCATAAGCTTAACCATCAAAATTCAACAGGGATAACTAAGGAGATCACGTCTCGAGGCCCACGGGTCCTAGAAATGGATTACTGAGAGCCAGACGACTTGAGCATGGCCCCGGAAGGGCCCATATTTTCTTCAATGCAATCCACTTATCACCAGCAGCAGTATTCATCATGCCAGCCTGGTCTTGAAGTATCAGTGAGCCTTTCTCCATGAGGTAATGAGTCCAAGTATCATGGTATGTATCACTTTTATTTTTTAAGCACTTGAATATGTTATATTAAATCCTTATTCATTTCATGACGTTTTCTTGGAAATTATGTTATCTTCCTCATTCATACCTGGAAGGGTGACATGGCACCTTAGTAAGTTGATTTCCCTTTAGGATGGGTTGCTACTGGCTGGATCTGTGAAAAGGCATCATCCATTCCCTTCATACTTACCACTTTCCATCTTTATTCATTTCATATACCTTATCCTTGTTTGGACATTGGGACCAGCTACACTAGGAAGAGTTGTACCTTACCTCGTGGGAAGAAGGGGCTAAAGGTCCAGAGGGTAAAAGTAGCTCGCAAGATTTAAAAGCCAATTTTGAAACCTTCAAGATGCTTCACCCAGGCATCCCCAAGAAAGTAGTGAAAATATTTTCAGTAAGAAAAGGGGACCCATAAGATAACATAAACACTCAAGGTACTAGTTGATGGATAGGAGGTCTCATCATGAGTCGACCTATTATGACCATGGGAATGTAGTGGTATGACACTACCACCTATATGGTCACTAAGCCAGTGTGGTGGCATAGCCAAGAGAAAGGGGGTCTCATCACGATCCATCCTTTTCATTCCCGTGAAATGTTTGTGGATAACATTGTTACCTCTGGTCATCAATCCAGGACAGGCCCTCAACTATTTCCTTGAAGCATAAGAGAAAAATATCAAAATAAATAAAGCTAAGAGTAAAAGGAAATGAACATTCTGGGAAACAATTGCATTTATGACAAGGTGCATCTCGCCCTCTACAAAGGCACCCAGAGTTAAGACTCTACATTTCCCTGTTATTACATGCACCCCATGCCACCTCATACACTTACATGACTTGGACTAGATCTCACTTGGGAAACATCCCAAACTTAAGAGAGGTTAGCTCAATAGGACACCCTGAGACCTTCTCCAAACCTAACTTGTCAAATTGCATAATGTATTTGAGCATTTGTCTGGGTTAAGAGGGGTTTGATGCACATGTTTGGGAAATATAATTATTAGATGTGATTTACATGTTATGATCCATGTGACTTATGAACCCCTAGAGGGCGTACTTGTTGTTGTTGCAGGACCTTGCTTAGTGGATAGGTACACATGAGGGAATGATTAGCTCGGACCTTCATGGGGACTTAAAGCCCGCAAATGGATGTTGAAACCCCTGCTAGGGGTAAGAAGAGATTGAAAACTTGCATCGAGAGAAAGAAGGACGTTGCCTTTGGAGGCACCCTGGAAGACCTAGACCTATGGGATCATGCTTTACCCACATGGAAGTTATCCCTTAAGGGCCTTGGATGTCACCATGATAGCCCTAGATGTCATCCAGATATAGGGTTTCATCTTGGACGACATTTATGAGGCATTGACACATATGGGTAGGGTGTCATGCCTTTGGAGGCCCAACGTTTCACCTTCCCTGCCTGGTGTTCCATACTTGGGGTTGAACGTCACCCTAGAAGGGCATGAATTCACCCCTGGAGTGATTTTTAGATGCAAATTATCTTTATTTTGTCCAGATTTAATTTGTGTAAAAAACTGGCCAGGTCAACCCAGTAATTATGAACTAAAATTAATTTTGGGTTAAATTTTGTATAAATAAGCAGAACGTGACATTCATTTTAATCATAACTTGTCCTTGGAGACAAGAGGTCTGCAATTTGTGCCCTATTAGGGTTGTTGGCTGAAACTGTGAGACGCCACTCTTGTTTAAGGCTCATATTTTCAACTTGGATCATTTTTTGAAGTTTTATGGTGATCTTGCATGGTATTCTCATGATTATTCTTGGTGCAAGTAAGTGAAATCTGCATTTTGTCATCTATTGAATGGTTTATTGTATGCTTTTATTTTCTCATACAAGATTATGAAATTGCATGGTGTATTTAATGCTTGAAGTAAGAAACTTAATTTGCTACTTTCTTACTTTTTATTTGCCAAGCTTTTCACTAAATTGATCTAGTAACTAGTGAAACCCTAGAGCCCTGAATTGATAGCACTCTAAGGGTTTGCATTTGGTTATTGTTGCATAAGTTATACTCCATAAAAATGCTAAGGAGAGCAAGGCGCTGGGGCCTAGAAGTGCCTACACCCTAACACTTTGTCTCTTGAGGTCAAAATCTAAGAGGACTTAAATTACTACTTCTCCTAGAATTTTTCCCTCTTAGAATTTTATGTATCATCATTAATTTGAAGCCTTAGAAGGAGCCGCCCACATTGACTCCATTTACCCCTAAAAGGAACTAGTTTTCAACCCTTGTTTCTTGACAAGAATCATCAAACTTGAAACTCAATGTCTCTACCTAATACCCTACTAACCTAAACTAACTTTCTAACCTAGTCTAGGAATACTAACCACTAAGTTTCTCCTATCATAATCACTGCTACAACCATCATTTTGCAGCCTATCCAAAATTGTTTGACGAGTTCAATCAATCCATAAATTATATAAGGCAAGGTACAATCAATCAAGACTAAAGTGTGCATCAAAATTCCTTTCTAAATACTTTTCTGAATATTTTACAACCGTTTTCATTGCTTTATTTTTTTATTGCTACAGTTATCATTGACAGCATGTTAGAGTTTATTTTCTGATTGACACATATCTAGAAATTGCATGAGACAAATGTTATCATTTCAGGACTTCACAATATCTTGTTATATTGTTTATTCAAGTGCATTTTTTGGATGTTATTACAAATGCCATTAATAAATTATTGATGCTATATGTTTATCACTTGCTTCATACATTGATTGATAGCAATCATCTCTATAAAATTTAAGTCTTGTTGAAGCATTCATCATCACTTGTTGTTGGCATAACTTTTGTTGTTGTATTGGTAAGGGGCAGGTACACTTTATTCTCCTTTTCTTCATCCAACAAGACTTAAGTTTGTTTTGAATGACCTAGAGAGAGGGGCGGTTAGCCTTACCTTGTTCCTTTCCTCAAATCTCCTAGGTATTGGGACATCTCCCTTGGAGTGGATTTATCCTTCTCCTAAAGAGAAATGTGTACCCTATTGGGGTGACAATGATAAGACTACCTCTGTGTTACGTCAATCTAAGCCTACTTTCCTTCAGGATTTGGGTAAGTATAGATTGTGCGATAACATTTTTGGCACCGTTGCTAGGGAACATTGAGTCAATTCTCCTCGAACGACAAATTTTCAGTAAGCCTTTTTCTCACTGCCTTTCACTTTTCAAATATTACCTAGAGACTACACTGAGGGTGATTCCCTCTTTTCCCTTTGGTAATCCCTAGAAGGATTATCTGGCGAATCCACTAATGATAAATCCAACAATGGCTTCTCAATGGGACCCAGGTAATTTTAAACCCTTGGATATTGACGCAGACCCCCTACCTCGAGGGGTCTGGCTAACTTCTCGGTCATGGATCTCCTATTCTCCTTAAGCCAAAGCGGCCCTTAGGTCCCTGTTGCTACCCTTGCAACAAATAACCCACAGGAATTCAACAGAACCTCACTTGCACGAAGAGGTGTTAGGCACAGGTCCTCTCCCAATTCAACTGCGTGATATGACAGTGGGCCCAACTCTATTGGCACTTTGCACTTCGCAGTTTCGGGGATGTTGAGGTGAAGCGACTCAACACCTCCACTTTTGGAATCCTGGAACCCAATTAGGGCCTATCAAAGGCTATCCCCCCCTTTAATGAAATTGATGTGACCCTCCACTGAGAATTGGGTCCCAACCTTTAAATTTCTCCCGAGATTTCGAAAATATGGAAATCTTTGAATAGTGCTTCCCCTTTCCTTTCAAAACTCCTGACTCCCAAAAACCGGTGACCCAAATCCAACGGTCTAGATATGCCACACACCGATGGCCCTTGTTGTTTGACAGCATTCTCCTTTTCAAGGATTCAAAAATTATGTGTGCACCTTTCCTCCGGTGCCAAATTTCCCTAACCGTACGCGCCCTGATCAATGGTTCACAGAGCACGTTAATCAATGACTCAGATCTGACCCTGATTTCATGTATCGGGGTTTTGAAAGACAAGGCTCAACCTTGATCCCCAATACAAAGAATCTTGAACTACCAAACTCGATCGACAACCTTGATCCCATTAGATCAATGGATCAGATCAGTTGCGAGTGTTACACATCAGATGAACCTCCGCCTAACCTCCTCGTGGACTATCACGATCGGACGGCTATCATGTTTTCGGCACTCTCCCTTGGAAGTGTTCCACCATTCACTCGAGCTTCGATGAACTTTTGGTAATTCTTCCAGACGTCAACCCGTATGAACTTAGAGTTCGCGCGACTCAAATCTCCGCCTCCCTTCGAGATATTTGAAGGTTCTAAGCCTCATGAGCTTAGATTTATTTGTTGGATTCCAGATTCAAAGAATCCTTGTGCGCACACTTAGCACAGCTCTGCGATAAACCCCATTTATCCATGATGTTGACTCTGTACGCTCCTCGCAGCAGAGATTCTCCAACCACTCTGTGGGATTGAATAATTTCAATTCCCTCCTCAGTCTACACACTCCTTGCATGGCTCTTGTACCTTAGCCACACCTCTCCTGATATAATCCAACGTTACCCCTCCTGATATTTTTGAGATAAAACTCAGAACTCTGTCATGCACTCTATGCGGACCTTTCACTGCACTCCTTGCAGAATTTCTCAGGAAGAGAAACAATTGAAACTTATACTTCTCCTCTCACAGACTTCATATATTCACCATGAAATTACAAGCATACACACACATAGCATTGGAACAAAATTCATAGCAGAGAATGTAATCAAACTGTGAACATACCATTCAATAGATGCAAACAGTATTTATCACAACACCATGAATTTGGACCAAGATTCTTTATATTAATCCAATTACTTATGTACATGGGTTCTGTAGAAAAAGTTATCTGCATGGTTTCTTCTGCTCTACAACTTACAATGAGAATGATAATAATACCTTACAATACATCCAAGGGTGTATTTTACAAGTTTTCCCTCCTACTGCTCTAAGCTATCATATCAGAAAATAAAAGCTATCTACTTTACATTTATTACAATTAAATGCCTCCATAACTGACAGATCAGAGAAATGATCAAGATCTGTTTACAATATTCTAAACATAAATGAAAATATGTCCTCCTATCTATTACATTAAATGTTTTATCATTCAAATTCAAAATGTCTTCAAAATGTGCGTTGGTGCATTTCCAGTTGTCCTTGGCTTTTGCGCTCGCTTTGTTGGCTTGCCTACAATGCTTCTGGATCATACTCCCTTGGCTAAAAAATTCATGAACTCCTATTCATGAACTCCTGCACCATTTGTCCATGTTTCTGGATATTTACTTCGCTTTCCCAACTGGCATCCTCAATCGGGTGTCCCTTCCATTTCAGCAAGTATTCAAAATATGTTTTTCTCTAAGTCTTTTTACCAATTCTCTGATCAATAATCTTTTCCATATGTAGCCTTTCATCTATAGGCATCTATTTAACCCATTGGACTTCCTTCTAATCCTCTGATCTCTCTATTCCATCTGTTCTGTAAGTATATAGATATGCTATATTGAATATGGGTGATATTCCTACCCCATCTGGTAATTCAATTTCGTAATCATTTTCCTCAAACTTTCACAAAATCTTACATGGTCCAATTTTCTTCATTTTCAGCTTATTATATGTTCCCCTTGGGAACCTTTCCTTTATGAGATGCGCTAAAACCAAGTCACCTACTTCGAATTGAAGTTATCTTCAGTTTTTATCTTCTATGTGCTTACATTCAAGGCTAGAGTTCTGCAACTGCTCTCTGATTTTACTGTGGATCTCTTTCATTCCTGCTGAAAAATATTCAGTGCTAGAACTCCGGAATTCATTCTGCTCTAAGTATTTCAACTCAGAGACTCCTCTTGGTTGCATTCCATATACTATCTGAAATGGGCTATGTCCTATGCTCCTGTTTGGTGAATCGTTGTATGCAAATTCTGCTTGCGGCAGAATCTGATCCCACTGACTATGATGTTCAGCTACCAAACTCCTCAGCAAATCCCCTAAACTTTGATTTACTACCTCAGTATATCCATCCGTCTGAGGCTGATATGTTGAGCTAAAAGATAAATTTGTCCCCAATTTCTTCCATAAGGTCCTCTAGAAACGACCAACAAATTTGGTATCTCGATCTAAAACGATACTCTTGGGTAAGCCGTGAAGTCTAAGAACTTCTTTGAAAAATAGATTCGCAGTGTGAGTTGCATCACTGGTTTTTTGACATGGTATGAAATGTGCCATTTTTGAAAATCTATCGACTACCACAAATATGGAGTCACAACCTCTATGTTTCCTTGGCAGTCCTAACACAAAATCCATGCTTACTGCATCCCACGGCCTCTCTGGTACTGGAAACAGTTGATAAAACCTTGTATTCTTTCTTTTCCCCTTTGCATGCTAACAAATTCTGCATCTGTTCACCTTTTTATTGACATCCGTCCTCATCCCTGGCCAATAGTATGACCCATTCAATTGTGCAAAAGTCTTATGATGGCTGAAATGTCTAGCCAATCCCCCACTATGTTTTTTCCTTCAAGAGGTTCTCTCTCATAGAGCATTTCGGTATACACAACTGGTTTCCTCTGAACAAAAGTCCATCCTGAATCAAGTATTCAATCCATTGGCTTCTGTCTCTGAGAACTAGATTCTCACATGCTTCATAGGCTTCTCTAAAATCTGCATCATCTTTGTACATCTCCTTGAGATTATCAAAACCTAAATTTTTCACTCTAAACTCCTGCAGAATCAAACATTTCCTACTCAATGCGTCAGCAACCTGGTTAGCAGTTACAGAAATATGCTTTATAACAAAAGTAAAATTATGCATATATTCAACCCATTTTGCATGCTTTGTGTTCAATTTCTCCTGTCGAGTTATGAATTGTAAAGCATGGTTATCTCTATACAAGACAAAATCCTTTGGAACCAAGTAATGCCTCCACTTCTTCAACGCCTGTATGACTACATAGAACTATTTATCATACGTGGAATATTTCATCTTGGTCTCGTTCAGCTTCTCACTGAAGTATGCAATTGGCTTGTTGTCTTGACTTAAGACCGCTCCAATTGCAAATCCACTCACGTCACATCTTACCTGAAACTTTTTGCTAAAGTCTGGTAGAACTAGAACTGGTTGTCCATTTATTCTCTCTTTCAGCAACCTGAAACTTTTCTATGCTTCCTCCTTCCAATGAAAATATATGTGTCTTTTCTTAACTATGTCCATCATTGGTGCACATATCCCACTGAAATTCCTGATAAACTTCCTGTAAAAGTTGGCTAATCCATGGAAGCTTCTGAATTCAAAGGTACTCCTTGGCAATGGCCAATTTTTGGTTTCTCTTACCTTTTCCGGATCCATCTTTAACTCATTTGCAGAGATCACAAAACCTAAGTAAATGAGCTATGTCTTCATGAAAGATGACTTTTTCAGATTTATCAACAATTACTCTTGTTGTAACCTCCTCATTACTACAGCTAAGTACTTCATATGTTCTCCTTCAGTCTTATTGAAGATCAGTATATCATCAAGATACACGATTACAAATTTCCCAGTGAAATCTTTCAAGACTTCGTTCATTGTTGGCCCTTGACCTAGTTTTGAGGAACACTTGGTCATATTTGACCATTTTTGGACTTCGCAGGGAGCTGTCAAAGATGGAAGCTAGGTGAAGCAGAGAGATCACGAGGTCTGGTCCACTTCCGGCCCTTTAGGGTTTTGGGTTAATGTAATGGAAAGGGATGTGACTGTAGGTTTACCTTAGACCCACTTTGTAATGTATAAATAGAAGGGATAGGCAATGTAAGAAGTATATGTGAAGTAAATGTGAAGTATATGTGAAGTAGATGTGATTGCTTAGTGCAATTGGTAGATGCATCTATGTGATGTTGAATAGAAGTGCTCCGTGTGGAAATTTGTAAAGGCTGCAGAGACTAGGGTCTGCAAGTTACTATGAGGTTGTTCTAGGAAGCTAAGTGTTGTAACATAGGGAGAGAAGGATCTATGGTGGGAAACTCTTTTTGTCCCTATCACGAGAATAGGGTTTTGGAGCTTTACGCTTTAGCAGTTGAAGAGAATAATAAAGGGCAAGATCTTGTGGGTAGGGTGGGGGTGAATACGTAAACACATGTGTTATGCTATGTTCTTTCAATGTGTTTCTTATGCTATATTAGCTTTTAGTATATCCATATGCTCAGGTGCTTCTTAGATATATATGATTGTGAGATCTGATATGTATGAGTATGCTTAGTCTTGATCTGGATCGTCAGGTTACTATGGTTAAGTGCTTAAATACTGTGTATCTGAGTGTACATCGTGATGTTGTGTGTTGTCTGTGAAGTATATTAGGGTTAAATATTAATGAATGAGTGATTCTAAGTTCTGCATGCATTAGTACCAACCACATATTTTGTCCCATTAAGGTTAGGACACGAGTCTTACAACCACCCTGCCTCTACCTCGGGTGAGACTTCATGCCCTTGTAGTGTTAGCGAAGCCAGTGGTTTTGTTGGTGCGCTCTTGGCGTTGAACCCTGGGTACGCCCACATTACCAAAAAATGGTTCCGTTAAGACTTGAAGCATGATTATTGAGGCGGGAAGAAAACTTTGTGCAAATAAAGCTCTGTCGTCGTCATTTCCAATTAGTCGCGACTTTTACTCGACCTGTGAAGTTTTGTGCAGGAATAAGGTCAGATCTGAAGAAATGAAGATCGGATTCGAAGAAAAGAAGCTAGATCTGAATTTTATGTGCTCTAGAGAAAAGTAAAAGTGGAAATTTATGGAAGAAAGAGGTCAGATCTGCGAGAATAAGTAAGATATGTAAGCTATGTGCTCTAAGAAAGGAAAAAGCGAGAATTTTTTATTAAAATAGGCAAGATCTGAAAGCTTTGTACTCTGTAGAAGTAATATAAGTGAATTTTTGTTTCTAGAGCATGGATCTAGGTATGTTTTGATAGATTATGTCCTAGCTTAAAACTAGGGCACTAATAGAAGAAAAAAGTTTAGTATGAATGAATCTATGGGGTATAATGATAGATATGTTATACCTATGCATATAAAGAGTATATGCGGACTAACAAATGGATGCAGGATCCTAGAAATAAAAATTTTCAGGCTAGCCATTATGATCCTAGTGCGCATTACAAGAAGAGTTGGGGATCATTGAGAGAAAGAGAGAGGGGATTAACTCTTTATTCTACGGTTGCAAAGACAGGGACATATTGCTAGGGATACCCTGGAGAAAACCCTAGTTGCCTGTTGTAAGGCTATGGACCATGAAATCTTTAGTTTCTAGAATGATTACTAGACTTGAAAAGTTGAATATGGAGCAAACAAACCCTAAAGGAGATCAAGAAACTAAGATTATAGAATGCTTGACAAGAATCCAGGATAAAAGTAATAATACAAATGAAAGAAACCTTGAAGGAACATAAAGATGTCCAATTACTAGAGATCTTCAAATACTGAAAGGAACAAAATTGAAGAAAGACTAGGGGACTTCAACATTGAACATATTCTTGATGAAGAAACACCGATCCAAGAAATTATGCGAGGAAAGAACTTGGGAAGCTAGGGAAGCACATACATGATTCCTTCATTGGGAGGAATAAGACTAATGGAAGGAAGAGCAATGATGTTATATTGGAAAACTTTCGAGGATACCTATATTAGTCAATGGAACTTGACAAAAGAAGACTTTGAGATTATCAAATTCATTAAGAACAATGCCCCATTTTATATTCTGCTAGGAAAATCCTGGATTGAGAAAGGAATTAAACTTGGAAATAAGGAAGAACAAAGAGGTTTAGAGCGACATAGACAAGAGTTAAAGATTTCATGACTAAAAGGATCACACAGTTGATATAAGAACAGGAGAACCGCTCGAAACCATCTAACACTAGAAGCCAGGATATGAGACCAAAGCTACATGAAAGGCTGAAATTTCTACCCCAAACAAAGAAAAAGTGATATACCTAAACCCTGGAGAGAATCTCAGCAGCGAGAAGTGACTATGTCCAAGGAAAATAAGAATCAAAATGAAAGTCACCAAGATGAATCTCACTGGAAAGAGGCTAGAAAGTTAAGTAAGAGGCCTAAGATTGAAAGAAGAATTACGAGGAAGATCCCGGAGATTTACCTCACAACAAGACACTTTCTTGGTGGAGCTTAAATTAGGGATATATCGAACGATTGACATATACCCGCCATTCGAGAAGTAATATAGCCGTTAAAACCAATGTAACCATTTAGTACGCCACTTGAATGGGTCATAAAATTTATGGCTGCGCCACTGAACCCGTTAAATAGGTACCATACTTAGACGAGAACATAAGTTATCTGACCCTCATACCATTACCAATGAGACCATTTCTAGCTTCCCTACTTAATTAAAATTCGCACCATGCACAGAGAATACTTTTTGCTAAGTGATAATTTGAACCCAAAACCATACACTTCACCCTATGATCGTTGCCTTGTTCCCATACTATTCATTATAGTCTATGAATTCATTTCACAACCGAGCTAATTGACCCAAGCTTGTAGCCGGATGAGCTTTCATTCTTGAGAGAAAGTAGTTGAAAGTTTGATTGATTTAATGACTAAGATAGTCATGTTGGAAAGAGGAATGTTCACTAGAGTCCAAGCATCATCAACAGGAGGACTCCATGCCTCCCCTTCCATTGCTCGTGCCGGTCCATCCCGGCCGACCGATGATAAATGGACCAATCACAGGGATGACATACATAAATGCCAATATTATCCCATGCATTCTACCTATTTACTTACCACCTCTAAGTGGTATCATCAACCGTCATAGTGTAATACCGAGACTTTGAGTACACTTTTATCACCGTGTACCTTCAAAGGGGTGTCTGCTTGATTCGATGTGACCTAGATAAGCTGTGACAGAAATTTAGTAATTTTTAAACCTTGGAGACCAAAAAGATTATAACATGTTTTGCCCGCATAAGTACTTGACTAGGAACAAAGGCAAGAATTCTAATATTTTCCCATGATCTGATGAGAACCTCATAGAGTCCACCTTTGTTTAATGTAATAGAGATCCCACCTTGACGGAAACGCGAGTCAATGCATCACGTCCAAGTTGTTGTTGTCCACACTTTACTATGGAGGATACTTATGTTTGGACCATTGCATCACTATGGATATGACCTTGATCAATTGGATCACAATCCTTAGTATGAAAGGCCCTGACCAGGGAGTTTACCATGGAAATACCTCGGTAGAGCACTAAGCGCTAGGGATAAAAGGAAACTTATGGTGAAGTTGAGAAGGGAAATTGAGGTTACAAGGTAGCATCTATCTAGAGTGGTGTAGTGTGCCTTTCCTGCCAATTAATCACAGGAAACCTATTATGGAAGAACAGACCCACGCAAGTAACATGGTTTGTCGTTGACCTCGCAGTAAAATGCATTGAAGGGATGAAAATTAACTGAGTGAGCTACCTCATCAAATAGTTGGAGCAAGATTGTCGCGAAGCACAAGACCAAGGGTACAAGTTCCCACTTTGGTTGGTTTCTCATACTAATTGCTTTCATCACTTGGGAACTACACGAGGGAGCCACATTTCCTGAGATTGAACCCTTCGAACCAGCAGCGAGTTAAATGCGGCACAACTCCGGTAACATGAATAAGCGTTAGGCGGGTCAATGTCATCTTCCATGCTTGTTACAATCAATTAAAGAATGAAATCTAGTCTACACCATGCCTCACCCCAAGCACACTTCATAGGTTTAGACCTTTGATAAAATTTAGTATGGACCGCCACTTCACCTATAATACAACGTGTGGTGATGATCCTGGCAACTCGGTCAGCACTACAGTTGACATACAAGAGACTTGGAGGCCAGTTACTGGAGATGGTCAGTAACCCTCCTTGTTGTAGCGGATTATGAGAAATGTCTGACTTGGAAAGCCATGAAGCTATGTTAGATACACATGGAATAAGCAAGACTAAGAAGGATGATGAAGTTGAATATGTCCATAGCACATCCACGAAGACTACTTCAATCTCAACTGCGCAAGGAGGCGATGGTGACAAGCTAGGCGGTACAGAAGTTGAGAAAAACATAGGTGAGGTTACTCCACCTAGAGGAGGAGGATCCCTCTAAGAAAGGAAGATTACCCCACCAAAAACCTCATCCCGAAAGAAAACTAAGGCCACACTGGACTCACGTTTAAGACTACCCTCACCCGAGATGACTTCGACTTGCTACTTAGTCGTTGCATTGAATGATGCTTCACTAGAGATCACATAAAAGTAAGAAGCAAAGCAGGAGGTATTCATGCGAATCAGGGTGAACTTCAGAAGCCACGGTGGGCACTCAGTCCAGCTAAGCGGTTTCTCTCACCTTGAATATTGGAACAACAAAGAACAAGTGAATGAGCCCACCAATTACACGGATGTAGATAAAGGTTAGGCTTCGCCTTCAGCGAACTCAAGAAGACAGGTGCAAAGCCACTTGGGAGCTTTGACACAAAATTATGAAGCACTTGTAGAACAACAAAGTAAGGCAGAACGAGAAATTCTTTCCCTGAAAGCGAAGTGGTATGAGGAAAAAGCACAGTTACAATAGATAAAGGACCAGTTGCTAGTAGAGCAATTTGAAGTATAGGAAAGGGTTCATAAAGAACTTTGCTTTGTGATGGTCATAGAAGTGAAGATTGAAGAGCGTGTCCAATACCAAGTGGCACAACTTGAAGAAGACATCCAGCTTAACTTTAGCGGTACATTAGGATCTAGAACTTGATGCAGGTAACCAGGAGACTCCTCAAAGAAATAAAAAGTCTAATGGAATTGCTTTGCTGCGTAGTCAGTTGGCCGGTCATCTTATGGAATGCAATGGGTTGAGTGCTAGAAGCTCCTAAATTATGACTAACCTCGAGAGAATCGAGTTGCAGGGCATTGGAGCTGACTCCAACAAGCAAAGCGACCATAGAAATATTCTGATGGTGAAGGCCCTTGACCCTAGTGAAAGAATGAAGAGTTTTAGGAACAAGCGCCATGAAACAAAATTTTTATCTTAAGTAAAGTGATAGAAGTCTCCCAATGACTTTGACCAATCCAAGAAAAGGCATGCCAGCTGTTCACCGAATTTGAAAGCCAAGGAACTGAGCTAGAACAAGTCGTCATCACAACATAACATCACGGAAGGGCCAATAAGCGATCACGGTGATCGAGGAGTTCGTGAGCAAAGAGGTTATCGCTGCTACTGGCCGAGGTCCCAGTAGCTCAAGCCAAACTCAAGGCATTCAAGGCAGAATTGATCAAACCCGAGTGACTCGGGACGAGTCCCAGTGGTATTGAGAGCTTGTTGGCCCTTGACCAAGTTTGAGGAACACTTGGTCATATTTGACCGTTTTTGGACTTCGACAGTTTGTCAAATATGGAGTGCAACGCGAAGAGGAAATTAGGTAAACTAGACCTATTTTTTGGGTTCCTTTAGGGTTTTGGGTTAATGTAATGAGAAAGGGATGTCAGCTCGTGGGTTTTACCCACGCGGTCCACTTTTGTAATGTATAAATAGAAAGGATAGGCAATGTAGAAATTAGATGTAGAAGTAGATGCTGAAGTAGATGTGATTTGTTAGTGCAATTGGTATTACATCTATGTGATGTTGAATAAGTTCTCCATGTGAACTGTGTAAGGCTTACAAGGCTAAGTGCAAGTTAATGTGAGGTTTCTATAGGAATCTAAGTGTTGTAATGCAAGGAAGAGAATATATGAGTACTTGTAGATCTTTCATCCTATGCGAAGAAGGGTTTGAGGCTCTATTTTGTAACTGATGATTGAAGATATTAATAAAGAAGAATATCTTGTGGGCATTAGCCCAAGGTGGGGGTGACCACGTAAATCTGTGTTATGCTATGTGCTTTGATTCAATGTGTTTTTACTTATGCTATGTGCTTTGATATATCCACTTATTCTCTATGTTTCTTAGATATATATATGATTGTTAGATATGATGTATGAGGATGCTTAGTGTTGATCTACTAGATCTAATCTACGGGTTACTATGGTTAGTGTTGAAATATTGTAGATCTGAGTGTACACCATGATGCTCTGTGATGTCTGTTGAGTGTACACCGCGATGCTCTGTGATGTCTGTGAAGTATAATAAGGGTTAAATATTGACGAATGATCGATGCTAAGTGATTTGTAAATGATATAATCACAGATCTGATTCCTAGCTAAGGTTGCAGACACCTGAGTCTTGCAACCACCCCTGCCTCTACCTTGGGTGAGACTTCATCTGCTTCGCAGGTGTTGTCTAAAGGGTCGGTAGTTAGGGCTTTGTTGGTGCACTCTTGAGCGTTGAACCCTGGGTCTGCCCCTGTGCCAACATTCATCAATCTCATAAAAGTACTGGGTGCATTCGTCAAACCAAATGGCATGACAAGCCATTCATACAGTGCTTCATTTGTTTTGAATGTTATCTTCCATTCATCACCTTCCCTCATTCTAAACCGATGATAACTGCTTTTCAAGTCAATTTTTGAAAAACAAATTTGCTCCACTCAAGAAATCCATTATGTCATCCATCCTGGGTAAAGGAAATATATACCTTATGGTAATATTATTTATAGCTCTCGATTATGTACACATTCTTCATCCACCATATTTCTTCGGGCTTAGCACTGTAGGTACAGCGCATGGACTCAAGCTTTCTCTAATCAACCCTTTATCCATCAAATCTTGAACTTGCTTCTTGACCTCTTCATTCTCCTGCGACATCAATCTTTACGCTGCTTTGTTTGGTAAACTTTCTCATGATGGGAGGCAACGAACAAGGTAATTCGTCCACCACTATATCAGTGAAATTCTCTAGCAGTTCCTGAATTTCTTCAGGTAGGTCATCTATCTTTGTACTGGTTAAGATGACTCTAGGATTTCTCACCATAGCAAACTGCATTTTTTCATCTTTCTTGACTTCATCAAGAAGTTCCTTCCCACTCATGAGAAGTATAGTATTGCTCGTCTCTGTTTTTACCTCCTTGTCTTTAATTGGCAGCAACATATGTGTCCTACCATTCTTTTCCAAAGTGTAAGTGTTCTTCCTCCCATCATGAACAACATTCCTATCATATTGCCACAGTCTCCCCAACAAAAGATGATAGACATCCATGGGAATAACATCACATAAAATTTCATCCTTATATCCCCCTATCTTAAATTCAACTAAACATTGTTTAGTGACAGTTACCTGATGTCCCTTTTGTAGCCACGAGACTTTGTATGGGCTTGGATGTGCAACTGTCTCCAATTCCAGATTCTCCACCATTTTTGTGGATACTAAATTATTTGTGCTTCCACTGTCCACTATTACCTTGCATACCATGTCCTTGGTCTTGCAAGCAGTCCTAAATAAATTGTTCCTCTGGACTGGATTTTCTATCTCTTTCTCTGGCTTTAAGAGAATTTTCCTCATCATTAGTGACCTTCCACCTTCTGTATCTTCTGCCTCAACATTTCTCCCTTGTGCTTCTGAAATGTGAGCTTTGCCTCCGTCTCTTTTTCTATCGAGGCATTCAAAATACTTGTGTCTAATTTTTCCATAGACAAAACACTTTACCTCACCTCCTCTACCTCTTCCTCTTCCTCTTGCTCGCGGAAAAGTGTTCCTATCGGCATATTGTCTTCCTTGTGAGCTTCCTCCTCTTACAAGGTGAGTATAAGGTTTATTTTCTTCATCCTTAGGCTTCTGTACTCGGTCTTGGGAAATTACTTTGCCTCTTCTCTGACTTCTACCTCTGCCCCTTTGACCTTGCTTTTGGGCCAACTTTTCTTCAGCCTTTAGAGCAATCTGATAAGCATCTTCCACATTTCTAATCATCACCATAATCATCTCATCCTTAATGTCATATCTCATACCATTCATGTATCCGACAACCTTCTCATCATCACTTTCTCTATGACCTCCTCTAATGTTTATCCTATAGAAATCTTCAATGTATTCCTTCACTGTCATCCCCTTATGTCTCAAATTTTGCATTCTTCGAAACAGATTGCTTTGGTAATCTTTGGGTATAAATTTTGCTTTCATCTTTGCAACCATTCTATCCCAGCTTTTGATTTTTTTCTTGCCCTTGCAATGCCTGTCAACCTACAGTTCATCCCACCATAGTGTTGCATGCCCTTTAAGTCTAGTGACAGCATGTTTAACTTTCTCATCCTCTTCAATATATTCAAATTTGAAGTATTTGTCCAGATCTCTAAACCAATCTAGCATCTCCTCAACGTCTAAGTTTCCTTCATACATCAGAATATCCATCTTTTCCCTAGCACCTATTCTTACAACGGCTATGAATAGATGTTCTTCTGCAGCATCCTCAACTGCAACTTCTTCTTCATCTCCAGCCTAATTTTCGCTTTCAGCCTCACTAACATCTCCAGCATCAACTATATGTCTCAGTGTTGTCTCCATAGCATCCAATCGAGCACAAATTTCTCTCATCTCCCTCTCTACAGATGGATCAGACATTGGTCTATCATGACGTCTTCTGGGTGGCATTGTTCAATTTTTTTCCTCACAGAATTTAAATCACACCTTTCCTTCTATCTTCTCTCACCTACAGAAACAAATATTGCAGGCTTTGATACCACCTGATGTGGACCCCCTACCTCGAGGGGTCCAGCTGACCTCCCGGTCACAAATCTCCTTCTCTCCTTGAGCTGAAGTGGCCCTCAGGTCCCTGCTGGAACCCTTGCAACAAATAACCCATGATCCTTCAACAGAACCCTGCCTACATGAAGAGGTGTTAGGCACAGGTCCTCTCCCAATAAAACCGCGCGATATGACTGGGGGGCCAACTATATAGACACTTCCCACTTCGCATTTTCGGGGATGCTGAGGTGAAGCGACTCAACACCTCCACTTTTGGAATCCCGAAACCCGATTAGGGCCTATCAAAGGCTAGCCCCCCCTTCAATGAAATTGACATGACCCTCTGCTGAGAATTGGGTCCCAACCTTTAAATTTCTCCCGGGATTTCGCAAATCTGGAAATCTATGAACAATTCTTCCCCTTTCCTTTCAAAACTCCCAACTCCCGAAAGTCGATGACCTAGATCCAATGGTCTAGATCTGCCACAAACCGACGGCCCTGGATGCTTGTTGGCGTTCTCCTTTTCGAGGATTCGAAAATGATGTCTGTGCCTTTTCTCCTGTGCCAAATTTCCCTAATCGTATGTGCCCTGATCAACGGTTCACAGAGCACGTTAATCAACACCTCAGATCTAACCCTGATTTTGCGTATCGAGGTTTTAAAAGACAAGGCTCAACCTTGCTCCCCAATACAACGAATCCCGAGCTCTTGAACTCGATGGACGGCCTTGATCCCACTGGATCAACAACTTGGATCTCCTATGAGTGTTACATGCCATATGAACCTCTGCCTAACCTCCTCGTGGACTATCACGATCAGACAGCTCTCATGGTTTTGGCACTCTCCCTTCGAAGTGCTCCACCGTTCACTCGAGCTTCGATGAACTTTTGGTAATTCTTCCATACGTCAACCCGTCTGAACTTAGAGTTCACACAACTCAAATATCTACCTCCCTTTGAGCTATTCGAAGGTTCTAACCCTCCTGAGCTTAGATTTCTTTGTTGGCTTCTGGATTCAAAGAATTTTTGCGCACACACTTAGCATGGCTCTATGATAAACCCTAGTTATCCATGATGTTGACTCTGTGCGCTCCTCGCAGCAGAGATTCTCCAACCACTCTGTGGGATTGAAGAATTTTAATTCATTCCTCATCCTGTGCACTCCTTTCACGGCTCTTGTGCCTCAGCCACACCTATGCTGATATAATCCAACATTACCCCTCCTAAGCTTTCTGAGATGAAACTCAGAACTCTGTCACGCACTCTATGCGGACCTTTCACTGCACTCCTTGCAGGATTTCTCAGGAAGAGAAACAATTGAAACTTATACTTCTCCTCTCACGGACTTCATATATTCACCATGAAATTACAAGCATACACACACATAGCATTGGAAAAAAATTCATAGAAGAGAATGTAAGCAAACTGTGAACATACCATTCAATAGATGCAAATAGTATTTATCACAACACCATGAATTTGGACCAAACTTCTTTATATTAATCCAATTGCTTCTGTACATGGGTTCTGTAGAAAAAGTTATATGCATGGGTTCTCCTGCTCTACAACTTACAATGAGAATGATAATAATACCTTACAATACATCCAAGGGTGTCTTTTACGAGTTTTCCCTCCTACTGCTCTAAAAGCTATCATATCAGAAAATAAAAGCTATCTACTTTACATTTATTACAATTAAATGCCTCCATAATTGACAGATGAGAGAAATGCTCAAGATCTGTTTACAATCTTCTAAACATAAATGCAAATACTTCCTCCTATCTATTACATTAAATTTTTTATCATTCAAATTCAAAATGTCTTCAAAATGTGAGTTGGTGTGTTTCCAGTTGTCCTTGGCTTTTGTGTTGTCTTTGTTGGCTTGCCTACGATGCTCCTGCATCAGATATGAGTGAAATTTTAGGTTACCCTCGACAAATGCCTTCGAGGTATGAAAATTGGCTCCCTAGATTCACTGGTAGTGATGGGGTTAGGGCTGAATATCACATGGGTAATTTTTGGGCTTTCTTTCAACTCCACCCTATCAGTGATGATGCTGAAGATTTGGAAATGAAACTTTTCTTTGCCACTCTTCATGGAAATGCTAGGAAATGGTATGATGATCTCCTCGATGCTAGTATCACATCTATGGACCAGTTAGAAGAAACCTTTCTCAAGAAATGGGGTATTAAATTAGAATATATCCACATGCTAATAAAAATACTCGAGTACATGAAACAAACTAAGAATGAGACTGTCAAAAAAATTCATACCAGGTTTGCGAATTTGCTACAACAAATTCCTAGAAGCCATCATCCTTAAGAAAAGTACCTCGTTTACCTCTATACCAATGAATTCTTAGTGCAATTATGGTTTCTCCTTAGTAAAAGGGCCAAGAACAATCCAAGAAGCTTATCACATAGATGTACAAATCGAGGCAAAGATCTCCTTGTTCAAGGGAGAACATCTCTTTACTCCATAAATCAATGTTGATGACCCCAAAGATACCCCAGATACTCTTAGTCTGGAGGGATTAAATTCCCTTGAGATATTTGTTAGTAAATTCCATGAAAGAAGGGAAGAAGTCATCGACCAACAAGAGGTTGAGGAGAGGGATCCTAATGAAGGTTTCCAATCCCATGAAGAAGAGTAATAATTTACTCATGCTTCTATCGAGGATAATGAAGATTTGGTTGAAGAGAGAGAGCCTGAATATATCAAACATGATGATAAAGTATTAATGTGTGCTCCTCCCTCTAATGAAGCCATCTGAGATCCTATTCCTCCTGCACAAAAAGAAGAGGATGAGGTTATTCATTTTCCTTTTCATTTTTTTGACGATACCTTATTCTATGATTGTAAAGGTGAAGAAGAAAGGGAATCCTTGGACAAGTTAGACCCTTTGTATTATGAAGCTAAAGATGTAGGGGAAAGTCATGAGGATGAAGCACTTATGCTTCCTCTTTCATTTGATGAAGTCATCCAAGTCTTCGATGCTTCTGCACAGCAAGAAGTGAATACAGTAAGTTATTTCCCTTTCCAAGATTTTCAAGATGCTTTATTTTGTGATTTGGAAAGTGAAGAACGGTTAGAGGAGCCCTTGGATGTTTTAAGCCCTTCATGTTATGATAAAGGTAATGACATGGTTGATAATATTGATGAGTTCATACACATTGGGAAACATATATGGGATGTGATTGGGTATGATGCAGATACCATTTACAACATTGAGGGTCATTTCCAAATGTTTCCTTTACAACTATCATATGATACTACTACTAATTTTTACATTTGGCAACAAGGAGATGATGTAGTTGCAGATGTTTTCCAAGAACCCAAGGGTGACCCAGTTCCATGTTCTCTCGATGATTTTTAGTCATACCTTGAGGATTTTGATGAGTATTCCTTTGAGCACTTGGATTTATTCCATGCAGAAGATTATCAACCATATGTGTGCTCAAATATTGATAAGGGTGAGGACATTGCTTGCCTGAAGTAGGGTACTTGTGACAAGGTTTTTCGGCCTCCTTCAATTACTTTACCTCACTATGTCACTAAGGGTGCAGTTGGGAAGCATGTCCCTTGTCTTAAGTTTTCTCCAGGGAAAAATCCTTCTTTTAGAATTCAAGGGTAGGTTGAATGCCTTGAGAAGAAATTTTTTATCTCAGTATTCTAACCTTCCCCTAAGAAGTTGTCGTTCATCCTCTAGGTTTTTTCTAGTCCCTTCCCAGACCTCAGGATGTGATGACAGCCAAGGTAGCAAACCTTTGGACTCTTTTAGTTAGTCTTTTGAGCCTTTGATTTTTCACGATCTGTAAGGTAGATAGAGAGGTAGTGGGGGGGGGCAGAGGGCCCATAGTGATAATAGTGGAGGTCATTCAATGTAAGGTGGACTAGGTCCACTATATTATTAAATAAGGCCCAC
>SNQJ01S0150882.1:9808-23172 GCA_010110895.2 Picea sitchensis
GCCAAGTTCTTTTAAATTGATGTTGATAGGAATAGTGAATAAGCTTGGCTAAACTGTTTAATCTTAGCCAAGTGATCTAGGTTATTTAGTGAATAAATCTGGCCAGACTGTCTAATCTTGGTCAGATAGTCCCAGGGTAGAGTAAGTTCTTAGCCCAACAGTTTAATCTGGGCTAATTGTAATAGGAAGTTAGGTTAGAACATAGGATAGTTTGTTTTACTTCAATAAAACCAGCACGATGATCAATGTTGGACCATGTCATGGATGCTTAAAATGTTGTTTGTCTAACCCCTTGGTGATGTAACATGAAAAGGCTTGGGAAAAACCCATGATATGCACTTATCCTAAGTTCTCTGGGTGCATATACTTTCCGCGCCCACATTTATGCACCGCTCATATATCAACGGTCGAGATGATCGCGCCCGGATCTACAGTGGACAAATTTTTTCGGACCCCCCTGACCGTTGTACCTTTAATGGAGGGGCGGGGGTCTGGAATTGTAGATAATTCATGCATGCATCTGGATAGCCCAAGTTTTAGCACTTAGATCTACGGTCTGTATTGGATTCCGGACCCCCCCATCCATTCGACCTTTAATGGAGGGGGGGGGGGTCCAGAATGTGTAATAAAGATCGTACACAGATCTGCGATGGAGAGAAAAGCACGCAGATTGACGGCTCAAAGTGTTTTTCGGACCCCCCCGGCTAATCTACCTTTAACGGTGAGGGGGGTTCCGAAATGGATTCTTACTCTGGCGGGCCCCCTATCTATACATGGCATGAATCTACTAGTCCCGAGTCCCACCGCCTCCTACTGTCTAACATACCTTGTCACCTCATGACATCATCATCCACCTTTACAAAAGAGTCACATCCCATAACTCCATCAGGCCTTCTCCCTCATTCACTTGTGGCAAGTCCCCTCACCATGATTTTTTCCCCCAATCGATAACCGCCACATCACCCATCCGTATCCCTTAGTCATTGTCACCTGCCATCTCACATTCTAAATGACTCGTTGGCCATTTATTACTGTATAACTTATCCATTAACTAGATGACCTGTCCCCCACGCCCAACGGATACCTGTTTACTCAAAATTAACCTCACTCTTCATTCCTTCACCATTTACCCACTCATCACACCAGACATTTACCCCATTTTCTTCTCCATTACTGTCAGTCTCCCCCATCTACAGTCGTCCCCGCTAGCATTGTTTTATTTGTAGGTATTGTTACAGTAATGGCGCCAAAATAAAAAATGAACAGAAGGAGAGGAAAATCTGTTTCTCCCACCTCCTGTCAATCTCGACAGGATTCCACTAGCCGACAAAGAAAACTTAATCGCAGACACTAAGTGTGATTTTGACTTCGCAGACTTTCAATCATGGCTTAAAGAAGTCTTCATGGACTAGAGTGACAAAATTGGACTCTGAGAGTCCCATCTACTCCTGTATCTCTTCCCCCAGATTCACCATTTCCCAGAGTTCACCCTCAAGTGCCAAGCCCACTATATTCCCATGCAATGAGCCATCGTATCCTCCTCCAGGGAATTTATTTTCCTCATCACGCCAGAAACCATAAATGATGCAAATATCCCGAACCGACTACGCATCACCTTTTAACCTTGAAATCCTTACAAAGTTATACCAGAAGATGATGTTTCCTCAAAGAGCTCAAATATTTGAGCTTTTCCTTCCACAATCTGCTCATCTCCCCGCTACAAATCCCCCTTATCCTTCCTCCATGTTCTCAACCAAAGGAAACTAGGTTATCACGCCCCTATGCACCTTGTTGGGTTATCATTCAAATCAGTGGGTAGATGAGCCCATTCTAGTATTTTTGTCTGTTTTCTCCACCGATGAGAAGCCTACTACACAGTTTGACATCAGCATTCAGCATGAGATCCGGTATATCTTCATCACCATGCCTACTTTCGCCAAGTACACAGAAATGGATGAAGTCTACCAAAGGTTACTCAAAGTCAGCGTTCCTAGTCATCTTCGATGGGAAGAGCTTTCTGACCTGATCGAGTAGTATATGAGTTGTCCCAACCCAGTCAGCTATCCAGTCATATGAGGTCATGTAGAGGCCTCACCAACGGCTCACCCAAAAACCAACATGCAGTTGCGACACATAATCAAACAGTTGCTAGATTTATGTAATTTGTTAATTTAGTTAGGCTAAAAATAGATTTACCACGTCCTGATCTTTAATGACAAGATCGTTTGTAATTTTGGGTTATAAATACTTCACTTTTTGAAGTATTGAGGGTTGATCTTTATGCCCTACGAGCTATCAGAATGTAATAGTTTTCAAGAGATCTTCCATGAATACAAAGAGGCATTTTTACAGGATTCTTACATGTATTCACTGGTGATGTTTTTCTTTCTAAGTTTAATGTTATTCTCACTTAGTTATCACATTGTTTGCTAAATCTAATCTTTGAAAGTAATGAATTTTGCAGGATTTATCTTTGTATACCCTGTTTCCCACTTTGAAAGATTTTAGTGTTTCATCTTCTGATTTTATGATAAAGAAATTCTTAATTGCTTCTTTGTTGTAATTGACATTCTCACCTTTTTTCTGCTATTTCTCATTTATGCTACTAAAAGAATCCAACGATTACATTATCTTTCCCTGTGAAAAGTTTCTTTCCTTTCTGGTTTAGATTTTATTTCATGATACAGACCCCATAGCCAAATGGATGTTTAAACTATCTCAACCAACCCAACAAACACTACAACAACAAAACCAACATATTTTATTTACCTAGCCTAATATTTTAAATTTGAAACATATCTAAATCATATAGAGAGATCCCTCTCTAAAGTTGGTAGGGCTAGATCCCAGCTTTAAAGTGGTTTGATAAAGTTACCTCCCGTATATTTCTTCTTTCCTGACAACCTCTAGGAAATTTACAGGGTGTTAACACACCCTTTGCATAAATCAAGCCTTAAAATTAACTCTTAATATAAAATAAATTAGACTTTTTGTTTGTTGGGATCACTGACTAGTTTAGGGTTTTAGGGCCTTGAATTAGATGTGAAGAGGAAACTCTTCAAGTCCACTTTAAAACAAACATTGGAGTTTGATATAGGGAGTGTTTTAAGTCCAGTTTCATAAGAGTTAGCCGAGACCACCCTCTAACATAGGGGATAAACATGAGGTCGCGTGAGGAAAGGCAGAGGAGATATCCCCTCCAAAGCTGGACTAAACATAGTGGGGATTGTATATTGAGGGTCTTTCTCAGGAACAATACCGATCGTATTTTCCTACAAATCTTCGCGGACCTCGAATCCCTTTGAGATCCCTATCTGTATTCCAGACCAATCTCGTTCGATAACCTTGAAGGGATTCAAACTTGTTATCCTGCTCATTACGATCTGCACGACCATCAACTATACCAGCTTGGTGACTGACTACGAGTTGGAAACCTATTTTCCCATATTTTACAAACTTACACAGGTGACTGTGGGGGTATACCATGGTACCTAGAGCAGACGTCATATCGTTCTTCGCAGAGTATACCCAAAGGGTGATTTTATGTTCGATTTTCACTTGCACCGGTTAGTTTCTCTAGTGTCGATTGGCATAACCATCCTTCCCACTAGTTAGTGGACTGCTTGATTTATCTTTAGGAAAAAATTTAGTGTGTGCTTTGTGTTCTACGATATTGAAGCCTTACTGTGTCATTTGATCATTTCATAAGGTGGAATATCAACATCTCCCCTAGTTGCGAAGGCTTCATGGCCTTTCATCGGTTACTATGGAGCCACCTCTACCACCATTGAGGCAAAGAGTTGATCAAGAAGGGTCGTTTGAAGTGATCAGGCCATAAGAAATGATGCCCAAAACTACTATGTGAGGAGACTTTTTGAGTCTGGAGGAATCCACTATTTCTGACCTTGAGACTAAAGGTTTTAGGCCATCTAATCCTTTGATTACTGACTTGTCGATGCCGATCTTTATTCAGATTGTCCCTCCTGAGGTGATATCTTTTGAGAGCCAGCTATTTCTACGAGAGACAATGGAAGTTAATGTTTCTACTTCATCTAGGAGTCCCCACACTCATGTTATGGATATCACTAGAGGGTGCATCCTACCTCCTACCCCACCTTCACCGGTCAGGAGCTCAATTGTCTCGACTCCCACGACTATGGGAGTGGTCTAATACCTTTATCGGCTTCGACCACTGTCATGTTTACTCTAAACGTGACAGTATCTCCCTTCTATATGGGATACCCGACTTTGATACAAACTTGGTTCTTACTTATTTCACCTTACATACCATGGGTCTGGGGGCAGGGAGCTCAAACGCTCCCTTGTAAGGGTCAATCAAGTGCACTAATTCCCCTTTTAATTCCATCCCTTATGGTGGGGGTCATATACCTCCTTCGTCCCCTTCACTCAATGATGCTTTTCAGCAGCCAATTCGGCCTAAGAGTAATTATAGCTTGTTTGGTCGAAATAGTTTAGGACCTTCATCTTATATGACGTCAGTGGGATATATGTCATTCTCTTTGTTTGATGCCTTTGGGAACTATAGTTTTCTTCAGCTGCCTTCGTGGCTGGGGGAAACCCCAGCTTTGGTCAATAGAACCTGGTGCAAGGTACGATTCCTTCACAGGGAGCTACGACTGGAGTATAATCCACACAAGGTATTTGAAATTCTTGGCAAGGATCCTTTCCTTCGTAAGGAATGTTGGTTAGGGGAAACCCCTTCCATACTCAATGGAACCCTAGACAAGTATTTGTACCCATGCTCATTGGATCGGCTGGGGGCATCCCCTTTCAAGGTCCTTGGAACACATCACAGGGAGAAATCCTTGTGCAGGCTATGTCATCCAATTTTGGGAGTCAGTTGATGACACCCCAATAGACATAGTTTCTCCTTACTGGTTAAGGCCATGGTTTCTACCAAAACCTTGGATGGCAGTCAAAATTTTCCTAGAAACCTAGCACCATTCAAAATCCAGGTCCCTTTTTTCCTGTAAATAATTCACAACCAAAACTACCCTTTCTGAAAACCCTGCATTTTCCAGGCTTGTCGAGATTATTGAATGAACCAATCTATCATGATATACATTGGCCCCCCATTCCAAATAAGTTTCCTTCAGATGTCTCAAAAATTTTCGGAAAGCCTAGCGAATATCCAAGTGATCATGGGACTACTTTTCATTTGTGGTTTTCATCAAACTCGCTGAAGGATGACTTTGTTCAGTTGCACGTTTTTCAATGCACTCTTATAGGGGGTGCTGAAAATTGGTATATTGAGATTGATGGATGGAGGTACTCTTACTTTAACAACTTGGAGATGGTATTCTTCAACCATTTCCAGTTACCCACGAGATATAATGTTGGCACCGAACTGTTGGCCAACTTTGAGTAAACCAAGGCCAACCGTATCTCTTATCATATCTGAGAATGATGGCGACAAAAGAGCTTGATTAAGGTCAAGGTCCCTCCTGTTTTTATGATTGAGTGGTTCTTGAAGTCTTTGGTTCCCTGTATATCCAAGGACGTAATGACTTCCAGGGTTTTTTTAGAAGAGGAGGCTATTATGAGAGACCAACAACTTGAACTGATCTACTCTCAATATGGCATGCTCTATGAGATCTTACGAGATGCACCACAGTCTATTATTGATAAGGATAAACAAAATTTTGGGCCCCACGCTGATGGAATTGTGGGCTCAACATAAAGAATGTCCACATATTTGTTGTCAAATCAATTGCAACAATTTTCGATACAATAGATTGTGTCCAGCCAGACTCTGAGTTTGGTTGTTCCCCCTACCCAAACGTTGGATGTACATAGTGTGCAGTTGAAAAATACTAAGGCCAACCAACATATTGAGAGAAATAAGAAACAAAAAAATAAGAAGGGTAAATGGGATAAAAACACTACCAATAATGTTGGTGGAGGAAAAATGGAGAATAAGAAGTCGAAGTATCTGTGTAATATCTACATAGAATACCACCTAACTCACTTGTGCTCTCTGATTGAATAAGCCTAAAATCTATTAGTGCAACAACAACCTATTTTGTTGACGATCCCTTTTCCACAAGGGAAAAATACGACTCAAGCTTCCGCATCCACAAGCGTGGGAAGGGGATGTCAGGGTCCCCCCACGCCTACCATTAACACTCTGGCCATGAACATTTACATCATGAAAGCTGAGGCTCACTTATCAGCCAAGAATCATGACTATCGAATGTCAGAATCTGTCAAGAAGGGAAAGGAAGACACAAACCCATCGACTCCAAATTGAGTAGGCGATGGGAGAAACAATAAATTGCACTCCTAAAGGTTTGTTTCAGAAGGATTTCCATAATCCAAATGCGTGGGTCACTCAGAACTACTCCATTGTGGAGGATCTGGCACAGATCCATTGGACGATGTCTTCTATGGAGGTCCTCTAGATTTTACCTTCACAGAGAAAAGCTTTGTTTTCTGCTTTAAAAGAGGTAGAGACTAGTAACCTAGGAGCGATTATTTTCGATCCAACTGACTTAAAACCTCGTATCCCTCACCACGTTTCCTTTCAGATAGTAGTGGCTTATACAATGAAACCTTTTAGGAAGAACATTTTCTGTATAGTGTTTGATGAGTGTGCATCAATTTGCATGATGTCGTTGGCATGTTGGAAGGCCATTGGCCAGCCTGAGTTTTCTCCGTCACCTATGTTGCTTATGAATTTTGATGATCGATCATCTATACCACACAAAATAATTCCTTCCTTTCCTATGTAGTTAGGGGATAAAGTTGTGTGTGTCAAATTTGAAGTGTTCGATGCGCCTCAAAACTAAAATCTTTTGTTAGGAATAAGTTGGACTTACGCGATGCATGAAGTGGTCGCTATGGTTTTTTGAGTCTTTTGATTTCCACACGAGGGTCGGATTCTGACCATCGACGAATTGTACTTTTCTCATTCTGACCCTTCATTAGGGGCTTCCATGGTCCCGATGATCGATAACCTACATCCTGACACTGCCAACTTAGGAGATGTTTTGTTTCCATTTTTGATGGGAACCTTTCATTATCCACCACCTTCCAATGATGTAAAGCTTATATCGACTATTCTCGATGAGCCGAAGGCTAGAATTTTTCAAGTGTCATATTTTCAAATGAGCTACTTTAACGACCTGTGTATTTTAACTTCCCCATTGGCCTCGATGGAAGGCATAGGGCATTGTGGCATGGCCATGCCATTATCCATGGCTAAAGCTGTGTACAACATTGTCCAGTAAACTTCAGCCAACCCAGATCGGGCTCCCTCACAGGAGTTAGATCTAGTTCTTGAGCCTATCTGGGCTCAATATTCTCTTTCCACTCAAGATCCTTTAGAATTGGTCTTTCCCTATGATGAGGTGATTATTGAGGCAATGACTAGTCCCAACGAACCTTGGGAAAATCTACATCATAGATCTTATTTCCTTCCCAAGCTTAGGAGAATAGAGGCAGGAGAATCTTTTTTGACCGTGAATGGGGATAGTCCTTGTCCTATCAATCCTATGGCTATGCACGGAGCATACACCAATGGTAACATAGAAATAATTGCTACAACAATCCTAATCGATATCTCCAAAACCCCTGACATCGTGAAGAATCTTTTTGTCGGAGTGAATTTATCTCCTGAAGAGATTCAAGATTACACCAAGTTGTTCAAAGAGTTCCGCAACGATTTTTCCTGGTCTTATGAGGAGATTCTAGGCATCGACCCACAAATTGTCGAAAATGAAATCATGACTTATCCTGATGCCAAACTGGTCTGACAAAATCTTCGTCTGGTCAATCCTCGAAAAAGCGGCAACAATCAAGGTAGAAGTAGAAAAACTAATCAAAGCTTGTTTTATCTAGCCTATACAATTCACGGAATGGGTGTCGAACCTGGTAATGGTCAATAAGAAACAGGGCATGATTCGCATTTGTATGGATTTCCGTGATTTGAATAAGGCCTACCTGAAAGGCAATTTCCCAACCCCATTTATCGATCAGATTATCGATGAATGTGAAATCTTGTAAGTCTTTTCATCCATGGACGTTTTTTTGGGATACAATCATATTCAAATCAAACCCGAGGAACAACATAAAACATCTTTTATTTGTCCTTGGGGTACCTTCATGTATCAAAAGATGCCTTTTGGCCTGAATAATGTTAGAGCCACCTTTCAGTGGGCCATGTCATTCACTTTTCACGACCTCAAGCACATAGTCGAGGCGTACCTCGATGATATAGCATCACATTCTCACAAGAGATCTGATCATCCCCCCATCAACAACTTATCTTTGAGAGATGTCGCTAATATCAGATTCACTTGAATCCTAACAAGTGCAATTTTTGCGTGACGTTAGGTTTTCTTTTAGGTTTCATTGTATCCACAACAAAGATTATGGCTGATCCTCTCAAGGTTGTGGCGATAGTTCAATTGCCTCCCTCGTGGACGATATCCCTACTTCAGAGCTTACAGGGGAAAGTGAATTTTCTTCGACGTTTTATAACTAATTACGCCAAGATAACTAAAGGTTTCATGCATCTTTTGAAAAAAGGGGTCCCATTCTGTTGGGATGAATTTTCTCAGCACTCGTTTGAAGCATTGAAACGTGACTTGACATCTTCCCCTCTGCTTTGGGCTCTTGATTATAACAAATATTTCTTGTTGTTTTTGGTTGCTGTGGAGTCGACCATCGGCATGTTCTTGGTTCAGGAAGATGATATGCTCTAAGATAATGTTATATATTACCTTAGTCGAGACCTGATTGGACCGGAACTCAAATACTATCGCGTTGAGAAACTTTCTTTGGAAGGTGTCCATGCTGTCCAATGGTTAAAATGGTTGTTGTCGTCAACCATTTCCAATATGTGTTAAAATGATGGGTCATTGGAGGAAGGATTAGTATATGGATAGTCATCCTACAAGAGTTTGAATTGGATTTTGTTTCTACTAAATCCAAAAATTCATTGGTCTTTGTCGAACTCATTTCAGAACTATCAATTGAGTCTAGTGATATCATGCCTGAAGAATCACCTATTAATAGAGAATTTTTTCTAATTGCATCTTAAGACCTCTAGTATGGATATATACTTTTGTATCTCTAGACTTTGAAGTGCCCCACTTCTGCTTCCCGTGATGAACATCGATGAATTCGACATCAAGCATGAAACTATATTATACTCGATGACACTTTGTATCGTCGAGACGTAGATTTCATTCTTATGCAATGTCTTACCCACGAAGAATTAGATCTTGTTTTGAACGAATGTCACACCAGACCATGTGGCGGTCATTTGTGTGGGTCGAAAACATCCAAAAATATTCTACGTGTAGGTTACTTTTGTCCCTCTTTAATCAAGGATTGTGTAGAAGTGGTCAAGAAGTGCCACCTATGTGAGATCTTCTGTCAGAATATGCAGGCACATCCTACTCCTATGTTTACGGTCATTGTTGTCGGTCCTTTCACCAAGTGGAGTATTGATTTTAATACATTTCACCCGGCTTCAGCCAAGGGGCATCACTACATCATTGTAGCAGTAGAATACTTCATTAAGTGGGTCTAAGCTATGCCAATGTTTAGAAATGATGGAAAAACCACGACTCTTTTCATCTTTAATCAAGTAGTATCAAGGTTCGATATCCCAAAGGAGATTGTCACTAGCCATGGAAGTCACTTCCATAACAAAATGATGATTGAATTAACATCGAATCTTGTGTTCAAACAGGAGCATTCATCACCCTACTACTCACAAGCAAAGGATCAATTTGATGTTTTGAATAAGTCTCTCAAGAATATTCTTTAGGAGACTATCAATTATGCCAAGTCAAATTGGAATTTGATGTTGTATTCAATGTTGTGGGCCTATCGAAAATTTTTGAAGACTACCACCAGTGTTTCACCTTTTAAACTCGTATATGGGCTGGAAGAGGTCTTACCTATTGAATGTCAGATTCCTTCTTTAAAGTTGGCAGTGGAATTACTGTCAGACACTTCACCGCTTGAGGAAATCCTTCTATATATCGAGCATCTCAATGAGTAGCGTCATGATGTAGCCTTAGCCAATGAGGCTCATAAGCAATGAGTCAAGTGTCAGTATGATCGATCTGTTCGTGCTCAGATTTTCTCCGAAGGTGATCTTGTCCTGGTCTATGATCAATAAAAAGATCCCTTGGGGGCAGGCAAGTTCAAACCCATGTGGTTCAGACCATGCATTGTGAAATAGGTCTTAGAGAAGGGTTCTTACCGTCTAGTTGATTTTGAGGGAAATTATTTGGTAGAGCCTAGAAATGGGCTCTACCTTAAGAAGTACTACTCTTAGGTTGGTCACTTGGGTGGCTTCTTGTATATATGTATAGTCTCTTATACATTTTTTGTCTTTTTTTCTTGTGTACGTGTAGTTATTTATGTCTTTTTTTTCACTGTGGTAGATGTCAAGTGAATCATAGTTTTATTTTGGGTTTATAGATGGTGCTAGCTGACACACTCGGAGGCTTGCTTCTGCAACTTGGTTGTTTTTCACACCTAGAGGCTAGTTTCTATTTTTCGGAGGTATTTTTCTAGGAGACGCTACAAACAATGTTGTCGAATACAACGCATTGATATAATTTCTTCGTGACACTTTGTCACATGGCATTTATTGCCACCATGTCTACCTAGATTCTTAAATGGTTGTGGCCCAGTTAAATGGGGTTCACCACGTTTATGATCCCACTTTGCATCGATGATTCCTTATTTTACGTCTCTTAGAATGATATTATGATTACATTACATATATCCATGTTCCTAGGAGATTTAATCATCTAAAATATACTCTAGCTAATCAAGTTTTATATTGGCATGTTTCTTACATATAAAACGAAAAGCACACACATACACATGTAAATACATTTGTGAAAATGTTATCTATAAAACAAGAAACATTTTAATATATATATATATATCTGTGTGTGTGTGTGTGTATAAAAAATAGTGTCATGAGTACATCCGTGGGTATGAAATCCTCAAAAGTCATTGGTCTACATCATTGGGCTTACGCCCTCAAAAAATACATATAGTACAAAAAATTTCCCTCTGCATGTCAATGTTACACTATCTAAGAATGAGGCCTATTGGCCCTGCTATAGTGAACAATGGCATTCACAAGATGATAGAATAGATGGAACCAAGTCCACATATCCCCTACTACATGTGGTTGCATAGACAGGGGGAGATCCTTGATCTCATCCATAGGAATGGAACAAGTGAACGCAAGGAGGTTTCACTCCACTCGTCGCAAAAATCCGCCAGCCTCTTTGACTGGGGGTCCTACCGCAGCTGTTGGTCCTCCTGCCACTGCTGGTTTTGCCTTAGGTTGAGGATGACACTAAGTCTTGTCAAAGTTTGCTGGTCGAATAGGCCCCACATCTCTATTGTAGTGACCATACTAAATTAAATCATAGATTTAATACAATTTAAACGTATAATTCTTTCTCATACATAAATAATTCATTCGCCATCATAAGAGCATAGAATATTCGACATAATTTAAAATTTATCTACAGTATGAAATAACTCAGCAATTCATAATTTAAAATACCTGCTTCTGATGCTAATTCCCACCGATATGGTTGTCCTTTCCCTACTGCCTTGCCTAGCCCGATGCACTGACCAACTCTGCCCAAACTGACTAACCTCCTAGCCAGCTAGGAGCAGCCTGTCCGACTCCCTAGCTCCAGGGAACTGAAAGGAATACTGGCCCCCATGCCCAAAACCTCCATCAAACCGGTGCCCCCTATTTCTTATTCACCAAAAACCCCCAAAACCAAACTCCTAACACCAGAGATCTCCACAGAAAATCTCCCACAGAAATATATCCTCTCCTCAAAATGCTTCCTGCCTCCCAAAAGAATTCCCTCCCCGTAACTCTTCCCCATAATATCCTCCTTCACTAACTCTCCTCCCCGCATTAATTTCCTTATCTCCCCCTTTAATATCTTATCCCCTTCTTTAATGTCTTATCCCCTCCCGCATACGTAAAGCATTTAATTAGTCAAATTAAAATTATTAAGCCCCTTAAATTTATTACCCATGTCATTGAATGTGATATGTAATTAATTAATTAATCAAAAGTTATAAACAATTAATTAATAAATAAATATTTAGTTAATATTATTAATGCTAATCATTGTTTAATTAAAACCATATCAGGACAATTATTTATCTAATTAATTTTACTTAATAATCCCTAAGCATATATTCAACTAGGGTTGTTACATACACCCACCCTTCAGGAAACTTCATCCCGAAGTTAAGGTATCTCGTGGTTCAAAGGAAAAGAAACATGGTTCAGACATTCATAACAAATAATCGACACTATTAGTAAATAAGCCAAGAAAACTCATACATACTAGTGTACATGTACAAGAAATGCATCTATAGCTAGTACATACAAGTCTCATGCATGTACTAATAATCAATAACTATCATCCTTTAGTAATTTAGGTATGCATCCAATCCAATCAACAAGACTAGTATTTTATAACAGACAATAAACCAATCAAATGTTTGAGAAATCCTTTAATTACAATTATCCGGTTCAACAATTTTATCTAGACAACTGTGGTTTAGTTACAAAATTATGAATATTCATATATACACATTTTCTTTTTAGAAGGGAAAACATTAAATTCCACCATAAGACAAATATCCATACTTTCTCAACTATTTCTACTCATCCTTCCTCCGTAACTTACTTCCATCTCCATTCCTATCCTTCCTCTGCTAGACTATCTTGGAGCGTCAACTATATTCACCTAACTCCAAATAGAACCCGTAAGCGGAAGTGTCACTATCTCGACCAAGCTTCCCTGGCAGGCAACTGACAATCAACATCACACATCTTGGGGAGCGTGAGCTAACACCATCCTCCCATGACTTCAGGTTTTGGAGGATACACAGTGGGAAATGCCTCCACCCCTCCTAATCATAACTAGGGTCCACACCCTACAATGGAATATACAGTGGCACCATGTTGTTGGGGGTTTTGTCATCGTTTATTCAGTTTTGGGCAGTCTCATCACCTGAAATCTTGCACTGGTACACATATCATAGCAATGCATCCAAACCAATATAATTTCACATACAAATATTTGTACCATAATGTTTCTCGGCTAGTGATCATGATATCTACTTTCATCATCATTATCCCTTGGCTATTTCATAGCCCATAACCTCCAGATTAGTCTATAACACAAACTCATACATTTCTATGCATTATCATCATGTAATTGCATACCATCATCATTTCAATTTGGTATCCTTGTACCAACAACTTAACATCAACATTTTCAAGTTAGAAATAGATCCCATAATATCCCATTATTCAATTT
>SNQJ01S0150884.1:0-12275 GCA_010110895.2 Picea sitchensis
CCCCCTCAGTGTGAGACTATGACCTAGTGGGGGTGCCCAGGCCACTGAGTCTCCTCATCACCTCTCTAAGAGGTGGGGGACATTACAAAAAACAATTACATCTAGAATATGATAAATGAATCATTATTCCAACAAAAGTGAATTTGGCAGAGTCAACTCTAACAACTAACGGTTACATGCGGACAAGATCTTTTGAATTCTATGGAAGTTGGTTAGATCTTGAGACTATAAAAGCAGACCCCTTATGTCATTTTCAAAATCAGAGATTGTGCAATAGATCATGTGAATCAAGATGTGCAACATGCACTGTGATGTTCTAATCATAGTGCGCTTTGCTTAAGTGTTGTAATGGTGTCTTTAGACACCACTTGAATCTTCAGAATTTTTTGTTCCTCTTCGATTATCTATAGAACTGTGTCATCTGTTTCATGGCGTGTTCAACCCTATAAACTATATCCAACATGGTATTAGAGCTTATGGTTTAAAACCTTGACATGTTATCTTCAAACCTTGCTGAGTCAAATTTGTTGTGTGATTGACTCTGGGTCGGTGGCTTGTTGATTGGATCTTGTTGAAACAGACCAATCTGTCAAGATATTGAAGATGGCTTTAAATATTGATCTTGTTGTTTTGAACAGATAAAATTATGCAATATGGGAAACAAATATGGAAACCCTATTGAAGAGAAAAGGGCTGTGGCAGTATACGAAGGTGGTGATTCCAGATCCAATAGATGACCAGGCGAAGTTTGTTATTGATGGAAAAAAGGATGAGATTGTAGGATTCATTATGACCTACATCTCACAGGATATTTGTTTTCACCTCAGTGGAATCGACTATCCTCATCAAGTCTGGAAGAAGTTGAAAACCTTATTTGATCGAGTCGATGAGAGCCAAGTCATGTAGTTGGAGAAAGAATTGATCTCTCTTGGTCCTCATTCCTTTGAGAGAATGGAGGACTATTTAGCGTGTTTCAAAGAACTTGAGTTGAAATTGGGGGAATGTGAAAATACCTATTAATATAAGGATGTACAACTCATCGAGTTGGTCCTGGTGAATTTAAGAACACCGTTCAACTTGTTCATGTCAACTTTCCGCACCAACTGGAAAACATGCAAGAAATATGGTAAGGATTACAACTTTGAATCTTTTTGTGGCCTTTTGATCCCTGATTAACATAGATTGCTTGAAGAAGGCAAGCTTGGTGGTAAACACCAGGACCACTTGCTCAAGGGAAAGGACAAGATGAATCTCAGGGATAGAGTACGGTTTGATACCTCTATAAAGAAACATACATACCATGACCATAAACGTTCGAGACAGGAAGATGCACCACAATGAAGTCGAAAGAAGAAGACATGTCAATATTGTGGAAAAATTAGACATGTGGAGAAAACTTGCTATAAGAAGCGAGATGACTTAGAGGAGAAAGTTAAATGCATTGAAAGAGACATGTATGTTGTTCACCGACCCACTAATAATTTCACCTTCAAGTCAGAAATTCTCAGGCCTTGTTGTCTCATTCAGCGCAGAACGAATGGGTAGTCAACTCTGGGTGCACCCATCACATGGCTAAGGATGCCTCTTTGTTCACGAGAAAAAATAAATCTAAGGACAGTAAATTTTACGTTGTTGATGATTTTTCTCTAGATGTTGTTGGTCAGGGTGATGTTGCTTGTTGACATGAGAAGATTGTCGACGCCTATCATGTGCCAAATCTCAATGCCAATCTTTTGTTTGTTTCAATGTTGACATATATAGGTAAGATTATGTAATTTTGGTAAGATTAGTTCTATGTTCATGATTTGAAGAAAGGTAAGTTGATTATTGCTAGTAGGCTTCTTGACTCGACTAACAATTTGTACAAGTTTTGTGACTTGACTCGAATTCAACCCGAACCAACTGCACTTTTTTCTCACATTGATGAAATAAGTCAAATTTTGCATGAACGACTCAGACACATGCATTTCCGAAGTCTGCAAGCACTAACAACTCAAAATATGGTTGTTGGTTTATCGAAGGTGTTTCCCCCTGAAAGAGTTTTTAAAGGATATGTACTTGGGAAGCATCATCAAGCACCATTCAACTTTGGAAACGTGGGATGAGCACAAATCCTACTAGAATTGGTTCACAATGATGTCTATTGCATCAATTTACCTTCACTGACAGGTGCAAGGTACATTTTGACTTTCATTGATGATTTCTCTTACTTCACATGGGTATTTTTTTTGAAGAATAAGAACCTTGTCTTTGAGAAGTTCAAGGAGTTTCGGGCCTTCGCTGAAAAGAAATGTGGCCATACCATCAAATGATTGAGATTAGAGGATGGTGGTGAGTATGTAAATCTACCTTTTGAAGAATACCTACTTCGATTTGGTATTGTCTGGAAGCGGTTGGTTCCTCACACTCCTCAATATGACGATGTTGTAGAACACAAAAATTAGACATTAGTTGAAATGGCTAGCTATCTTTTGCAGGCTAAGGACCTATCTCCTTGTTTCTGGGCTAAAGCGTTCTATTGTGTAAATTATCTGCTCAATTGCATATCAACTTGAGTTGTTCCTTCTATGACTCCAGTTGAATGACGGTGTGTGAAGAATCCTTTAGTTGGCCACCTCCATGTGTTTGGATGTGTTTATTGGGCTCACATTCTCGATGATTGTAGAAAGAGCTTGGATGCAAAGAGTCATGCTTGCATCATGATGGACTATTCTGAAGAGTCAAAAACCTATTGACTCTTTGATCCAGTCAAATGAAAAATCATTATGAGATGTAATGTATAGTTTGATGAGAAGTCTTCTGGGATCAAGTTGTTGAATGCCTATTTTGGATTGTTGCATGATGATCCCTTTGATGTTTTCCCTGACACTGGTGCTCCTATTCCATTCTTCAATCCTTTGACTGGAAAATCAAACTTTCTCTTTATTTAAACTACAACGTTAACCTCTGAGTCGACTAGTCTGTCATCCTTTGTTTTGACTGGTCCACTGAATGAAGCCTCTCCGACTTTTGATCAACGTACTAAAGTGAACCATAGTTCACCTGTTTCTTGTCTACCTAGATGGGATGACAGGAAAATTGAAGTTGTTGGAGCTGATGTTGGAGATGCCTCCTGCTGACGACAGACTCTAAGTCAAAAGCAACATGTCAATGTTGCCTTGTTGAATCATGTACTTGAAACCTATAACCTTATTACCTACTTAGATGTTGAAGGATGACCTAAATGGGAGTAGGAAATGGATACTAAAATCGATTGCTTGTCAAAGAATCATACTTGGGACTTGGTTCCCTAACCGCAAGGACAAAACATTGTGAAATGTTGATGGGTCTACATGACCAAATTTACCTCTCAAGGTGTTATTGAGCGACATAAAGCATTCCTAGTTGTGAAGGGATTTTCTCAACAAGAAGGCATCAACTACATTGAAACCTTTTCACCTATAGAAGAGATGAACTATGTTCGACTGATTCTTTCCCTTGTTTCTTGGTTTGGATGTCAAATTCATCATATGGAAATGGATAGTGTTTTTCTTCATGGATACCTATTTGAAGAAATTTTCATGGAAAAACCACCTAGTTTTGTGAGGGATTCAAACTTGGTCTATCAACTCAAGAAGTTTCTTTATGGTTTGAAGAAGGCTCCCTGAGCCTGGTATGCTAATATTGAAAATTCCTTTCTTCGACTTGGTTTCAAATAGTGTGAATTTGATCACAACTTGTATGTTCTCCATACCAATGGAGACACTTTTATTTTTGTTGCATATGTATATGACTTACTCATTATTAACAATAATAATGCTATCATATTTAGATTGAAGAAACAACTTGTTGACTCCTTTGATATGACAGATCTTGGTACTCTACATTATTTTTTGGATCTTTAAGTATTACCACTTTGTGATGGTTTTTTCATTTATCAGTCTAAATATGGGATGGATCTGTTGACACATTTTAATATAGTTGATTGCAAATCTTGTGCTACTCATTTTCAATCTGGAGTAAATCTTACTAAAACATGTCAAAGACCCCTAATCGATGCTACACTTTATCGACAATTTGTCGACAATATTATTTATCTTACTCATAGTCGACTTGACATTTCCTTTGTTGTTAGTGTGGTTTCTCGGATCATACAAGACCCCAAATAAATCCACTGGAAAATAGTCAAATGAATAGTTCTATATCTGAAAGGTGCAACTCAATTTGGTATCAAGTATTGTCAAATTTTTGATTCACTAGTCAGCTTCACTGACTCGCATTGGACTAGAGATGGTGATGATCAGAAGTCCACTTCTGGCTATATGGTTCACTATAGAACTAGAAATTTGGTGAGGTCATGTAAGAAACAAAAGGTAGTCTCATTGTTGACTACATAAACACAATATCATGGCACCGTTCACGGAGGTACTAAAGCAGTTTGGATTTTCCAACTTTTGGGAGAGCTTGGTCTTCCTGTTCAAACCTCGACTACAATCTACTATGATAACCAGAGTGCTCTACAAGTGTTGATCCCAAAATGTGCTAAGTCCTTCATAAAACAATCTCTTGTATATTTATATCCCACACTTAGAATTTTTTTTGTTTTGTCGCGAGTTCATGAATCAATTTATTTCTTGTTACAAAATTTCTCCTCCTCCAAATTGCATTGTTGTATTCCACTGTATCCATTTTACACCCATACTTAAATTATTTTGAGTTTCTCGTAGGTTCATCACATTTTCTCATTCAAGTCTGAAGTTCCTTCGTTTCCAAAACACACTGCCATGTTCTGTTGTCCTCATTTTGCACCATACTTATAAATTTTTCAAATGTTCACTGCAGTTATAAGCCACTTGACAAATTCACTTGATCATCACCATGACCAATTTGTTCCACCAATTCATGATACTTAGTCATTTTCTCATATTTTATTTCTCTTAATATTTCAATACTTAGTCGATTTTCGAACTTCTTCGTTGGTTCGGGTGATATCATAACTCTTCAAATCTTTTTCCCCTCATACATCTAACCAATCCAGTGTTATACTTAGTCATATTTCAATTTTTCATCGCGGATTCGCGGGTCCACGGGCTTGTGTTGATTCAAATATTTCTTCCTCTGCCACCCACGATAATATATGTTCATCTTGTCACTCTTCCCAAAGTACATTCAATGCAAATATTACAAAAAATAACAAGTGGTTAAAGGATTAAAAGACCATTATTAATGGCGACCTTCTCGAGACAATTCTCTAACAATTCAAATTTAATTCATACTAATCTTTCCTTAGAAAGAAGAGTTTCGAGGTATACATTTTGAAAAAGAAAAGTGTACAATATTCCATCAACTTTACTTAGCATGACAACTAGGAGGAGAGATCAGTTCTGTGGGGATACCATAAACTCTTTTGGACGATAAAATCAGAGGTTCTAGTGGTCAATAACATACAAGTATTATTTATCATTGCAACCTATGAAAATAAATTCCAATGAGATTTGGACGTCCGAGATTGCTTCAACGGGTTGTGTTCCAGAGGTTTCTATCTACAAATAATTAATTTCGTGGTGCATAGATAAGTTTGATAAGAGCCAGAGGATTATTCGAATTCAATGAGAATCCTCAATTTATTTAACTCCTTCGATCTTCAAAATAATGTTTAAACTTCCAGAACCAACAATGACTTTCAAAGGGGATGAAGCCAAATATTTCTTGAAGGCAATAAATGGTGGACTCGAGCTTTCGCGGAATATCTTGAAGACTCGACACTAATTCCAAAAGATTTATCAACTATCCAGGTTAATCTGATAAAAACCCCTACCACAAAATGGCATGGATCTTTGCTAAGGTAGCTAGGCAAGAATCGACGACTACCATTTCTTGTTTGGTTTTGTACATTATATATTTTTCTATTCACAAGAAGACAATTTTTGATTGGGCAAAGATTATTTCTGGTGAGCTATCTTTTCAACTGGTAAATTTTAGAAAGAGTAAGAAATTTTACATGTCTTTGTACTTAATCTTTGTTATTACATACTGTGAAGTTTTCAAAGGAATGCATTTAGCCAAACAAGTCAATTGCAAAATTGACCCAGTTCATACATGGTACCCTGTCTTATGGAAGCAAAAGGCCATGTATCATTTTTACGAAGTGCAAAATTATTTTTTTTCTTCTTTTAAGAAACTCATATTTGGATCCAAGACATCAAGACTTTCTTTAGACGTGACACAATTTTTGGATAAAAAAGGAAGTTTCGAAACGATGGAACATTTCAACATTATTAAGATTTATTGTTCTGGAGAAAGGCCCTTTTACCTCCCGTACTATGTACCAGACAAGATATTTGTAATTAAAGTGTGCAAACAATACAAATTATGGGATAATTTTTTCCATGAAAGGAGGAAAATGCAATTTACTCCCTTGTCGTGGAGAATTGGTAAAATAACATTAAAGAATGTTGCAAACATTGATGAATATGCAATTCAATTTGATCAATATAATTTAAAGGTGGAATATGAAATTAAAGGGTTTGACCCTAACCAATTATTCATGAACCACATGATTTATGTGGGTTACAGTGTCTCACATGCAAATACTTTTTTATTTGGAGAAGAGGAAGACAATAACTAGGAGCCTCACTTTTTTATTCAGAGAAAAGGAAGATGATAGCCAGGAGCCTCAGGCATTTCCTATTGAATACATTGAAACTATTGTTAGCACCATTGAACAACATCGATAGCATGAAAGACTTGTAAATGAAGGGAGTACTCAATCTCAAAACATTTCTCAAAGAAGCGACCTACCAAAATAAAACCCTCAACTTACAACTCAAGAGTAAAAGAAATCTTCAACTGACATTTTTGGTGATGGAGGTGATCATAAACCTCCTAATGGAAGTCTAGAGAGACCCCATAATCTTCCAATGAATGGTAAGAGAAAAGGGAAAACAAATCAGCAATGAGTAAATGAGGTTTCACTTGAAGACGAAGTTGCTCTTGAAGACATGGAATTGAATGCAAACATTGAAGATATAGAATTCCCTGATGAAGAACAAAGAGTTCAGGAAAGTAGAGAAGTTGTAACCGAGTTGGAAACACAGGAACTAATATTCTTTGAATAAGAGTCCTTGACTTTTCATAGTGCTATGTTCGACAAGGGTACAAAAAAATTGGTCCTTAAAAAAATTCATTCAAAAAATAAAAAAGTTAAAGGAAAATCTAGTTCATAATTTGATCTCAATGGGGTTCCACCTTCTAAAATTGTACAGATCCATGAATCTATAGACGAAGGCCTTAATATGTTAGTTGGAGAAATACAAAATGAAAAATACCATACTTCAAGATAGAATTAAAGAATTGGAGAACCATGTAATGCCACCTCCCCTATTCACCAGTGCAATTTCTATAATGTATCCCTGGAAAAGCTCTGATGGAACACCATAAACTAGTTCAATATTGAGAGGAACATCAAGCTTATTTGTTGTTTTTAAAAGATATATTGGATAAAATATTAAGAAAAAAATGTCTCTAATCCGAGACTTGGGGAATTGACAAATAATTTTATTTCTTTGGGATCAAGGATGATGAACTTGAGGCAGTACCTAAAAGATAATTTAGAAAATAATGAGGAGTTCTATAAAAGGGATATCACTATATGTTTTATGAAATTTTCAAGTATGAATGAGTTAAAAAAAAAAAAAAAAGACTTGTCATCCCATGTTCGTGTAAAGCGACTAAAAACATGCTGGATTAAAATAATAAAGTGTTTAAAAGACATTTTGGTTGATTGTGACACTTTAAGTGTCAAAAATGGATAATCATATCTAAAATTAGTTGAGTTAGATCTAGTTGGAACAACCAGAGAAGTTGAAGACTCAAAGTTTATATTAAATTCTATATTTATGACAAATGAACAATTTGAAGAAAAAATGGAATTGTTAAAGTTTGCATCAGCCGAGAGATTCAATAGTTTGACCGAGTATTCAGAGTTAGAAATTGAAAGTTGGTTAGTAAATTATGTAAACAAGAAAGAAGACATTGAAGATACTTTACATAAATACTCAATTGATTTTTGAGATCTGTAAAGTTTTTTATTTGACATAAGAAGCAAGAAATAATCGTTGCACCTATGAGAGATTATATTGAAAATTGGTTAAAGAATGTCTTAATCAAAATAATTGAACCAGATCAAGAAGAGACAATTACAACCAATCAAGGAATCCCAACAAAGGAGAATACAAAAGGAACCTCGACTAGTAGATAGAGAGAGAGAAATCCATCACAGTGAGTAAACTTATCACCTTTCATAATTCTTTATTCTTTTTCTCTTCTCATTCGAGAATCATCTAGTTGTGTCTTGTCGTTATTGAAAAACATAATCAAATTCTAATCGTCTCCTTCTTTCTTCTTTTCATATTCAAAATTGTTCCACTTTTTTTTAATGGTCCACGGGGGCCCCATATCATTCCATTTGGATGAATGCTATATTTTTATTTATTGAAAACATGATGTTATTTTTGAACTCCCAAGAGAACTAATTTGGGGTGTAATTTCAATGACTTCTCGAACTCTAAGTTTATGAGGATGAGATGATTGAAGTGCACCTATCATATTCCTCCTTATTTTGAATGAAATACTCTTTTAAATTTCTCTCAATTTTGGACTTGTCTCTTTCCTTCTTATGAATGCGATCAAAATTTATGATATTGTGATGGATGTGAAAATTATATTGTTTTTCATATAATGATTATTTTATTTCTATAAAATATTCAGTGTATATTGAATTTTAGTCTTCGAAAGATTATTGGTCCTCTTCTCAAGAACTTTCTTAGTGAATATATCATTTTTCAACACTTAGTATTTTTTATTTTGTTGAGCGATAAATATTGGGGTTTCTTTTAAGTATCCCCTATTTAAATATTTCAAGTATCAAGATATATCTTTTAGAACATACAGAGAGGTACCACCTCTATACAAATGAAAGGGAATATTTTATCCACGTGAGGTTGTTGTTTGGATCTTAACGAATCTGAACATCAACGAGAGGTTGCTGACAATCCTTTTGCCCATAGTAAGACGAAGCATGTGGTGCTCCATGCTCACTATTTGAGACAATTGGTGTTGATTAAGGTTGGTTGTCATTGATGTCAACCCTTGAAGAAAGCCCCGTAGCACAAAGGTTGGGTTATGGACCCAAGATTGTTTGATGTAAAGATGACTTGTTATTTTCTTGTCATGGTTGATAATAAGTAGAAATGGATGAATTCCAAAGTGGTCCCCTTATGGTGAAAGCCCTCACGGGAAGACACTTTGCGGATTAAGTTATCCTAGAAGTATGGTTAGAGAACCCATGCTTATTTGTGGAATAATGAGATGAAGATCAATGAATTTGTCATTAAAACTATCCTATATGGATATTTCTTGTCATGCCATTTTCGGTGGTATGTGGAAGGCCACATAAATCCTCACGGTTAGAGAGTTATGGCGATGAGAAGTTGAAGAACCCAGGTTTGGGTCAAGGACCCAAGTTTGTTTGATGGATAATGGTATGATTTTTAATATATTTGCAGGTAATACTATTTTATATGGATGGTACATGTCATTCCATTTATGGTGGTATGTGGAACGCCACATAACTCCTCACGGTTTGAGAGTTATGGCCTTACGAAGTTGGAGGACCCTCTTATGTCATCTAGAAACCCCAAAAGGTAAAAGTAGTCAAAGTGGTTTAAGAGATTTTAGAAGGTAAATAATAAAGTGAATTGATGTGTGTACTATAATTTAAAGTTAATACAAAATAAATTATTTAAATAATAAATTTAATGGAGAAATTAGAAGTGGGTTAACCCTAAAATAAGGAAAGTGGACAAAGTGACATAGAAAATGTTTTAAAGGAAGCTACTTGGAGAGTATAAATAAGAGGCAAGGCTCTCTCATTTTAGACACACTTGAGCATATTGAATACCTATAGGTTTCTGAGGTAACCAAAGGATATCTAAGCTAAATTTCTGAGGGAAGATGAAGAAAAGAAGGCCAGAATTCAAGGAAGGATAAATTCTTTTGATGATGCTTTCTAAGGTATGTTATTTACAGGTCATCTCACCATTTTCGCAATAAATGTTTTTCTAGAATGATTCAGACCGTGAAATTGTTATGACATTGAGGAAACATATCCAAGTATCTTTGGTAAAACATTCATCTTGTGGTCATTGTATTTTTGGAGTTACACTCTGTGGAAAATAGGGTTTGTGGCTAGTCCCGAAACTAGTCAAAAACATGTGTTTTGGGTAAAAATGGCATAACTTCTTCATAATAGATCCAAATTCTGTAAGAAAAAATGTGTTGGTTAGAGTACAATCTATAGTATGCTATGTAACAGTTTCATATTGATTCAAAAAATATTCCATGTGGGGCATTCTCTACAAGATCACTCTCTAGAATAAGCCAAAATTCAACAAGGTATGTCATGTTTTCTATAACTAATTTTTTGAGAGGTTACAAGTAGTGAAACATGGAGGAATTGCATAAAACACACTGAAGAACATCATGTATCAGTTTCAAATCTTTATTCATTACAGGTACAAAGTTATGATTATTTCAAGTTAGAATTGTTGACTAATCCAAAACTAGTCATGTGAGACTAAAGAAAAGTTTGATGTAAATGATAGTCTCTTGTTGTTTAAAGTTAAGGAAGGTTTGAAGGTATGTGATCATACACACCAGGTCTATTACATAGTTATAAATCATATTTTTATGATGAAATTGATGAGGGATTTTGGTTGAGGTACCAGTTAGGTACATGGTTGAGACAAGTAGTTGATGAGTTGGCACATTCATGAGGTGTATAATTGAAGATGTTGGTACATATTGATGAGTCATAGTTGATGAGTAGTTGACATATGATTGATACATACTTGGTACATGGTTGGTTGCACTTGTTTATGGTACAGGTTGATTACAGATTGTTTGGTATAGGTTGGTGCATGGTTGATGCACTTGTTTATGGTATAGGTTGGTGCATGGTTGATGCACTTATTTATGGTACATGTTAGTGCATGGTTGATGCACTTGTTTATGGTACAGGTTGATTGTAGGTTGAGATATTGGTTGATGCATGGTTCAGGTTTATTGGTATAGGTTTACAACAGTATATCTCACAGTGATAGTGTTACAGTGGTTCTATCATTCTACTTCTACTTCAGGGAGTTGGACAAGGCAAAGACAGGTGGTTGTAGCCACCTTCTGGTTGTAGCCAAATAACATAGGGGGTTGTAGCCTCCTTCTGGTTGTAGCAAGAGAATTGGGGAGTAAGATCTTCCCTAAGGTTGTAGACTGAGAAACTAGGGGGTTGGAGCCTCCTTCTAGTTGTAGCTGGAAAACAAAGGAAGTTGGTGCTTCCAATGAATGTAAGTCTTCAAGACATATAAGAAAAAACATTTTGTGGTTTTCTCTCGATTTGGGTTTCCACGTAAAACACTGGTGTACTGTGTATGTGTGTGATTGTTCATTTCTTATTGCTCATTATTGGATAATAATTCTATATTGATATAACACTTGGATTATTTGAAGAAAAAATATTATAATTACGTTATTACGGATTCACCCCCCTCTCAGTAATCCAACGATTGGAATCACAGCATGTTCCTTCAGAAATCAGTTTAACCACTGAAAGGTAGATCATGGAGAGTACCAACTTGTATAAAAATGGAATACCATAGTTTTATGGACATAAGTATGCTTTTTGGAGCACAAGGATGAAGACATATATACAGGCATAGGGATTTCAAGTTTGTAAATCAATTGTAGATCGATACACAACACCAACAGTTCCACCAACAAATGACAAAGCAATGAAACTCTGTGAGAGTAATTCCAAATCCAAAAATGCATTTTTGAATGGTCCCAGTGATACGATATTCACCAAAGTTGCACATTGTAAATCCACTAAAAAGATTTGGGACAAGCTTCGAAATATTTATGAAGGAGATACAAAAGTCAAAGCAACAAATCTTCAAACTGACAGAGGTTAGTTCGAACAACTAAAAATGAAGGAATATGAGAATATTGCATCCTACTTCTTACGATTCGATGAAATAGTTAATTCAATCATAGGATTGGGAGAAGAAATCAAAGAATCTGTAATTGTTCAAAAGGTACTAAGATATTTTCCTATGAGATTTAACCCTAAGATATCAGCACTAGAAGAAAGATCGGATCTAAACTCAATAAGCATGGAAGAACTGCATGGAATCTTCACAGCATATGAAATGAGAACTGAATATGAAAATCCAAATGTAAAA
>SNQJ01S0150884.1:12285-35457 GCA_010110895.2 Picea sitchensis
ACAGGTTAATGCATGTTTGATGCATGGTTCAGGTTTATTGGTTCAAGTTTACAATGGTATATCTCACAGTGATAGTGTGAGTGGTTTCATCATTCTACTTCTACTTTAAGGTGGTTGGATGGGGCAAGTATAGGTGGTTGTAGACACCTTCCAGTTGTACCTAGAGAACATAGGGGGTTGTAGCCTTCTTCTGGTTGTAGCCAGAGAATTGGGGAGTTGGAGCTTCCCTCAGGTTGTAGCCTGAGAAACTAGGGGGTTGGATCCTCCTTCCAGTTGCAGATAGAAAACAAAGGAAGTTGGTGCTTTCAATGAATGTAATTCTTCAAGACATATAAGAAAAAACATTGCGTGACTTTCTCTCGATTTGGTTTCCATGTAAAACACTGGTGTACTATGTATGTGTGTGATTGTTAATTTCTTATTGCTCATTATTAGATAATAATTCTACATTGATATAACACTTGGATTATTTGAAGAAAAAAAATTATAATTACGCTATTACTGATTCACCCCCCCTCTCAGTAATCCAACAATTGGTTCATGTGAATGTTGTGTCTCTTGAATATTGCAGAATAAAATATCAAGTTGTTAATATCTTTACCAAACCTTTAGTTGAATCTAGATTTGTCAAGCTCCACATGATGCTTGGGCTTCAAGAAGCTGGAATTATGGGGGGTGTCCTAGTGACATAATTTCACCTCCTGAAACTCTAGAGCTGTGTGTTGATGGGGGGTGTTGGAAAATTAAGATTTAATTGTTTATTACACATATCTTGGGTTCAATCAGTCGAGAGGTTGACTTCCATTTGGATACATTCGGTTGGACGATCGACCAACACACCACACTAGTTGGTCGAGTAGTCGACGTGCTTGTCTGTTGGACAATCGATCAATAGTTTAAGATAGTCGGGTGGTAGATTGAACAACCCAACAATCGACTATGAGTTGAATGTGTAGGTGGCTAGGTCGAGCATCATTGTCGAGTCGAATCAACAAAGTGGATTTGGCATAGTCAACTCTAACAACCAACGGTTACATGTGGACAAGATCTTTCAGATTCTATGGAGGTCTGTTATATATTGATAATATAAAAGGAGACCCCTTGGGTGATTATCATAATCAAAGATTGTGCAATAGATCATGCAGATCAAGATATTTCTGATCATAATTCTCTTTTCTTAAATGTTGTAACGATGTCTTTAGACACCATCTGTATCTTCACAATTTTTTCGTTCCTCTTCAATTATTTACATAACTCTATCCTTTGTTTCATGTTGTGTTCCACCCTATTTTCCAACACTTTTGTCTTGTAGTGCACAAGTCAAGAAGATACATTGGAATTGTCTTCCTCCACAACAATAGTAGTGTTGCATTTGAATTCTAGATTTTTTATCCTATTTGGATTATGTTTCTAGATTTTGTATCCTATAGGGATTCTATATTAGGTGGTTGGACAATCTATAAATGTAACCTTTGAGTGTGAGGAATATATAATTGAGAGAGGAAGAGACCAAGAGAAGAAGGAGACTGCATCTGAGAGGAGAAAGTGCAAATCCACTGTAGCAAACAACAAGAGGGAACTTGTAAAACAATAACATCCTACAGTCATATAGCAATAGTTGTTTCCTTCTTTCTTCCAAAGAGCCATACTTTTATTTCAACAGGTTATACTTCTCTATTATGTAGTGTTTTGTTTACCATACAACTACTAAGTTACAATAGACTGTGGAGATACCTTGTAATATTTGATCATTGGAATGATAAGTTGATTTGAAGGAGAAAATCATTGTGCATGCATGTTATTCATTTATGATTCCATTGCTAATTTTTCAACTATTGTGTGATTACTTATATGGTATGAAATTTATTTCTGCAGTAATTAAATTCAACAATCTACTTGTTTGATTGAGATCATAACTACTTTTTTAACCTAGGGCTATGAAAAATATACATGGTATTAGAGCACATATTTGATTGAGATCCTAAAAGGTTTACAACAGTAGATCAACTGCTAGAAACAAGGACCAACAATTAGAGGGTTTCATTATTGTTTTTTGAAGGACTCAACACTCTTGCAGGGCATATTTTTGTTTTAGTTTCAAATCTGGGAAGTTTGTGCAGTTGATCTCAAAGATGGGAGCTACTAACCTAATATTTGAAGACATATTGGATGGTGCCTCCAACTTATTTCTCTAGAAAGTTAGGATAATATTGCTATTGGAATAAAATGATCTATGTGATATCATCAAGGATGTTGTGCCTTCATATCTACAAGAATTGACAGGCCACAAGAAACAAGAAGTGAAGGCTAAGCAAATGATTTTGGATGTCGTGAAGGATCATCTAATTCCTCACATATTAGAGACGACAATGACAAAGGAGATGTTTGATGCCCCAATTAGCCTCTACTAGAGTGAGAACATAAAAAGGAAGATGATGTTGCTAAACAAACTTAGATCTATAGAGATGACTAGATTAGATTCAGTCACTAGTTACCCGATGAAGATCATGACTATTCATGATCAACTTGCATTAATTGGGGAGAAGATTTCAGATGCAAAGCTAATGAACATGGCATTGAATGGATTCCCAACTTCATGGGAACCATTAGTAAAGGGTATTTTTTCTCATGACGAACTTCCTAAATTTGAGAGGTTTTGGGATGATTGCATCCAAGAGGAGATTTAGATGGAGTCAAAGGTTGGCAAGAAGGATGGTGGTGACAACCTAGCCCTAACTAGTCAAACAAAAAAGGGGAAAGGTAAAGGACCCAACAAGGGTAAGGGAAAGAGTGAGGATTCAACCTCACAGTCAGATAAGAAGGATTTGAGTAAAATCAAGTGCTTCATATGTCATAAGCATGACTGTTATGCATCATAGTGCCCATAGAAGAATAAGGGTAAATACCAGCTGGAGTAGAATCAGGTAGCAACCTTAGCTGAAACTTAGATGAACGAGTTTACCTCCAAGTTTGAGAAGGGCTTATCAATGGTATCTTGCCTTTCTACTAGTATGGTTCCAAGGAACTCTTGGTATGTGGACAATGGAGCATCTAGGCATATGACATATGTTAGCACTAGAATTAACCTTCAGATTGCATTGAAGGTAAGCCTAGTACCCATCAGTTTATACAGTAAATGTAAATGAGTTTTAGGTGATCAAATGGAGAGGACTCAATGATAATAACGTTTTAAGTCAGAAATATGGACTAGCATGCACCAACCATTGAGGCCTTGAATCAACTTCAGTCAGTAAGTTGAAGTAAGGGTGAGTAGGAGGAATATTTAGTGAGAAAGGTGTAGAGGTCCGCTATGAACATCATATTTTCTAGCAACCTAAGGAGGAAAAACTTAAACACAAGGTCATCTTGGATTCAAATTTCAAGGAAGCTGAAAGAAATCATAACAATACTATAACCAAACATTTATCATAATACAGTTACAACAATCCATCTGAATCAATCAAACATGAATTCTCTCAGTATTGGAGGCAAACAAGATGGAGTAAGAAAGATGACATAGATTAATCAAGTTGTCTCAAAAACAAATACATAACCAGAGAACCAATGTTCTTCAGAAAAATATTACAATAGCAGGGAGCCTATTTCAACCATTTGACCTTTACAAAATATGAAAATGGATTATATATACTTAGAGAAACTTCTCCCTTCAAAAATGTTCTCTGGTCATTACATTCAATGCTAGGCGTCTTCGCCTTCCTCTACTTGACCGCACTTGAATTCTTTTGTGAAACACGATCTTGAATCGGTATGGGCTTTGCAGGAAAATCTGTTGACAGAGGGTCCTTGGGTTGAAAATCTGCTTCCACGGTTGGCCTTTCCATGATTTCCATTTACGGGGTGAAACGAGGTTTCAAATACCTCCCCCCATTTCCATTAATTAACTGCATTGGGATTTGGACGAAGTCTGACGCCCATGAATTCTCCAGGAGACGCTCGTGACTACTCCAAGTCAAGCCCATCGTTTTGAAACCACACAGATCTTCTGATGAAACCAAAACGAGCACTTTTGGCTCTTGGCACAACTTCTATCCATTGCTCCATGTGACCTCGGGCCATGACCTTACGCATCCCCTATGAAATTTCGAGATTTTGTCTTTCGAGGGTTCTCACTCCACTTGCTTTCAAAAGTCCTGATGCCCACTTCTGTGAAATGACCTATTCTGATCGACGATCGGACTTGCTTCATAATGGACGACCACGATCTTTTCCCCGACAATATGAAACTCCAACTAAGTGATGAGCGCTAGCCCCTCTTTCCAGACCTGCTTCCCATGTGATCAGATGCTGAGACCATGAGCCCAACTCTCAGGTGCATCGTGATTTCGCATGTCGCGAGCTCGTGAGGTGGTCCATGCTCAAAATCCTGAGTCATGAGATCGTGATGCTCAGATCAACTGACACGTGCCCCTCTTTGATCGGAAGACCTTGATCATTTCGTGATTTTGCGCTTCACAAGTCCTCGCAAATCATCCCTTTGACTGCTCCATTCCTCGAAATCACGAAATGCTTAATCGTGTGCCACACGTCTTGTTGAGAAGGATGGCTCAGATCATTTCTTGATTTCACATTTTATGAGTTTTAAACTTTGTTCCTTGATCGCTCCACCTCACAAAATCACAAATTGCCAATCGCATGCCATGTTTCCCTTAGGTTGGACGGCCCAGATCTCAATCGTGCCTTTCCCAAATTCAAAATTCCTGAAGTGGCTGTTGGACCTTGACCAAGTTTTGAAGAATACTTGGTCATATTTTACTGTTTTTGGGATTTTAACAGCTTGCCAAAGATGGAGCGTAATGCGAAGTAGAAATTAGGGAAACTAGACCTATTTTTGGGTCCCTTTAAGGGTTTTGGCTTAATTTAACGGGAAAGGGATGTCGACCCGTGGGTTCACCCACGTTTAGGCCCATTTTTGCAATCTATAAATAGATACTTAGGCAATGTAAGAGGAGAAAGGGGAGAGAGTAGTACATCTATGTGATGTATAGTTGATGGCTTAGTGCTAGGACTGGATCTGTGTGATCAGAGGTATCTTGTAAATGCTCTGTGCATGATTGTAAGAAGCTCGCAAGTTGTTTTGTGATGAGGTGCAAGGAAGAAGGATCTAGCGAGCTGCGCATATCTTTTGTCCTGTGCAAAGCAAGGATTATTGAAGCTCTGTGATGTAACTGCTTGACTGAGATAATAAAGAAGAAGATCTTGTGGATGTAGCCCCAGCGTGGGGGTGAACCACGGTAACTTTGTGTATTGTTCTTTGTGCTTCAACCTGATGTGTTTATCTCCTTCTTGGCTAAGTGATTGATGTGATTAAATAGATTTAGTTATGTTTTGTTCTTCTGAGATAGGAATGAATGTTAGATCTGATATGTAAGATGCTCAGTGCTTGATCTGCGAAACCTGATCTATCTTGTTGTGGCTAAGTGCTGAATTATCTTAGATCTAAGTACTCACTGTGATACTCTTTGCTATCTACGAAGTGCTATAAGGGTTGAATATTGATGGATAAACCATGCTAGATTATTGCTAAGTGCTATAATCACAGATCTGTGTCCCAGCTAAGGTTGCAGACATATGAGTCCTGCAACCACCCCTGCCTCTACCTTGGGTGAGAATTCATATGCTTCGTAGGTGTCGCTGAAAGGGACGGTAGTTAGGTTTTTGTTGGTGTGCTCTTGAGTGTTGAACCTTGGGTCTACCCCTGTGCCAACAAATGGTTCCGTTGCCGGGACCTGAAGCTGTGATTGCTGGGAACTAAAGAAGAAAAAGCTTTGTGCGAAATAAGATCTGTGCATAGATCTATTGCCCTAGTGTACAGTATTCTACTTGACTTGTGAAGCTTTGTGCCCAGAAAGAAAGGTCAGATCTGAAGGAAAGAGGTCAGATCTGCAAGAAAAAAGGTTGATACTGAAGAAAATAAGTGAGATTTGAATACTTTGTGCTCTAAGAAAGATAAAAGTAGAAATTTCTACAGAAAAGAGGTAAGATCTGTAAGCTCTAGCCTCTAGTAAAGGTAAGAATAGTTCAAGTTTTAGATCTGAAAGCTTTGTGCCCCATGGAAGGAAATAAGTGAAATTTTTTACTTCTAACATATAGATTTAGGTATGCTTGATAAATTTTGTCTCAGCTTAAAAACTAGAGCATTGTTAGATAAAAGAAAGTTTGATATGAATAGGTTTGATAGGAATAGTGAAAGATATGTTATAACTATGCATAGAAAGAGTTTTTGTACTAACCAATGGATGCAGGACCCTAGAAAGAAACTTTTGCAGGCTAGCCCTTGTGATCCTAGTATGTAGTACAAAAAAAGTTGGGGATCATTGAAGAGAAAGAGAGGATTAACTCTTTGCTACAATTGCAGAAGACCAGGACATCTTGCTAAGGACTTCCTTGGGAGAAACTCTAGCTACCTCTGTTGTAGATCTATGGACCATGAAGTATTGGATTGCCCTAGAATTATTGCTAGACTTGAAAAGATGAATATGGAACAAGAAAATTCTAAAGGAGATCAAGAGACTAAAAATATAGAAGAACCCCAGAAAGAATTAGAGATCATGTTACTGAAAATAAAAGAAACCCTAGATGACCATAAGGATGTCAGTTTGTCAGAGATATTCAAAGAAAAGGAGAAAATCAAAGTAAGAATAGGAGACTTCGACATCGACTGTTCTCTGGATGAGGGAACACCGATGGACATTATGACAGAAAGCACTTGGGAAACCCTAGGAAGGCCTTCTCTGGTCCCTTCACTAGTAACCATCGGATTGTTTAAAGGAAAAATGGTAACCCTATGTGACAAAATTACCCAGATAGCTATGAGTACCCATGTAACTTCGAAAGAGGAAGAATTCAAAGTTATTAAATTTATTGAGGACCACGCCCCATTTCCAGCTTTGTTATGCATGATCTGGATTGAAAAAGACCAGATCTGGAGAACAGAAAAAAAGGACGCTCTAGAACAGAAGAAGCAAGAACTCATGGAATTTATGTTCAGAAGGATCTCCTACTTGATGAAAGAACAAGAGGACAAACCTAAGCCATTGAACACCAAGGACTTGGGTATCAAAGTTATAAGAGAATTAGAGGAACCATAGAAGACCGAAATACCTAATCCATATGATGAAGGAGTATTACCTTTGGATCTAAAGAAAGAACCTAAGTAGCATGAAGTGACTATGTCAAGAGAAGATAAGAATCAAAATGGAAAAAGGATGACCGAGACGAAGATTACTTGGAAAAAGGCTAGGAATCTAAGTAAGAAGAGGGCCAAAATCAAAAAGTTACAGAAGACTCTAGAGGAAATGTCGCAGAAGGAAAAATCACAAGAATTGGGCTTCGTCGGGATATCAAAACAACGACTTATGGCACTTCGCCATGGCACAAAAATATAGTCGTTGGAAGCCAATATAACCGTTTGAATTCCACTTCGAATGGGTCGAAACACCTTTATTTCTCACCACTAGACCATTAGACCGCGCCATATGGACAAAACATTAGTTAATGCAACCTCTTATCCATTGCTAGGTTTCCCTACTTAGTTCGTCGCACCACTCATCAAAAATACTTTTTCTAAATGAGAATTTGAGCCCGAAACTTGAGATTACTTCACCCTGTGATCATTGCCTTGTTCCCACACTGTTCATCATAGTCTTTGAATTCATTTTCATGCCTGAGCTAGTGGATGCAAGCTTGTATGTCAGACGAGCTCAACGCTGTTGAGAAAGTAGTTGAAGAAGTTTTGATTGACTTAATGGCTGAGAGAGTCATGTCAGAAAGAAGGATGTCTGTAGGTGTGCAAGCATCATCAACAGGAGGAGTCCAAGCTTCTCCCTCCACTGCTCGTAGAGCAAGACCTTCCCGAACCACAACCGAGACAAGAACAAATCACAGAGAGGGTATTGAAAATGCTAAGTTGATCCCACACATTCTGTCGATTTACATACCACCTTTGAGTGGCAAGATTAACCGTGACAGTGTATCGAGAGACTTTGAGTACACCTTGATCACCGTGTATCTTCTGAAAGGGGTGCGCGCAGTATGTGCTGACCAGGATAAGATCGCAGCACTGAAATTTAATGATTTTAACCTTGGATATCGCAAAACCTACAACATGTTATCTCCACATAAGTACTTAACCAAATCCAAAGGAAAAAATCCTAAGATTGTCTCACAGTCCTGGACCCAGAACCTCGCGCAGTCCACACTGCTCAACATAAAGAAGATCCCTCACTTCGGTAGACACCAGGAAGTCAATGCATGTGTCAAGTTGTTGTTGTCTTGCTACCACGACGGATAATTATGGTTTGACTGTCGCATCACTGTGGATCAGACTCTGATCAATCGGATCACATGACTTAGCATGAAAGGACCTAACCCACAGGACTTTTACCCAGAAAAGACCTCAGACCTAGCACTAGCACAGTGGATAAAAGAAACTTATGGCGATCTAGAGAAAGGTACGGGAGGCTACAAGGTATCCTCTATCCAGAGCGGCGTAGTGCGCCTTGCCTGTCAGCTGATCGCGGGAAAATTAGTTTGTAAGAATAGACCAACACAGGTGACTGGATTCGTAGTTGACCTCGCAGGGAAGTGCGCCGAGGGACTACAGATGAATTGGGAACAATATCTTGTAAACCAGTTGGAGCTGGATTGCAGAGGAGCGCAAGAGTAAGGGTATGAGTTCCACTTTAGTTGGTTGCTCATACTCATCGCTTCCATCGCTTGGGAATTTCCAGAGGGAGCGACTTTTCTGGAGATCGAACCTTTCGAACCATTAACCACGAAGTTCTGTACGTTGTGGTACTCCAGTGACATGAACAAGAAGTGGTAGTCCAATGTTGTCTTCCACACCTATTTCAACCAACTGAAGAATGCAATTCAGTCTACACCGCGGATCACCCCAAACGTACTTCATAGGTTTATACTTTGATGAAATTCAATGCGGACCGCCATTTCACCTATATGACAGCGCATGGTGATGAGCATAAACAAAATCTCCAATCCTACTACAAGTTGACAGAAGATGACTTGGAGGAGATTACCAAGGAATGGTTGGCGGACCTCCTTGTTGCAGCGAACCCCGCAGACATGTCCGACAAGGAAATCCCTGAGGCTATGCTGGATGCACCTGGGCCAAGCAAGACTAAGAAAGATGATGAAGTTGAAGATGTCCCTAGCATGTCCACGAAGACTACTTCAATCTCACCTGCGCAGGGAGGTGATGGTGATGAACTAGGTGGTACAGAAGTTGAGAAAAACAGAGGTAAGGTTACTCCACCTAGAGAGGAGGAAGATCCCTCCATGAAAAGAAAGATTACACCACCAAAACCTTCCTCCCAAAAGAAATCTAAGGCCACCCGAACCACACTTAAAACTACCCTTACCCCATATGACTTTGACTTCTTAATTGTTGTGTTGAATGATGTTTCGTTAGAGATCGCAAAAAATAAATAAGCAAATTAGGAGGAGATATTCAACCGAATCAAGGGAGAACTCCAAGAAGTGCAGCAGTCACTCCAGTCCAGCCGAGCAGTTTCTACAATGCCCTTGATAAGAGGAACATTAGGAATAGGCTATGAGCCCACTCATCTACACCAGATCACTGATCAAGTCAAAGATCACCCTCGACGAGCCCAAGAAGACACAACACAAACCACCCAAGCTTTGATGCAAGCACAAAAAGAACTTCTAGAACAACAGAGTGAGACAGAATGGGAAAATCTTGCCTTGAAAGCAAAGTGGGACAAGGAAAAGGCATAGTTGCTAGCAGAGCAACTTGAATTACAGGAAAGGGTTCACAAATCACTTTATTCTTTGATGGTCATAAAAGTGAAGATGAAAGACTGTCTCCCACAACAGGTGACCCAACTGGAAGAAGTAATCCAGAAATCCAACAACACATCACAGATCTGAACCTCTGCACCATGCCCGAGACTCCCCAAGAAATAAGAGATCTAAGGGAGGCCACTGCTCGAAGCGCAGTTGGATGATTAAAAACCTTTGCCTTGGAATGCAAGCAGTTGAGCACTAGAAGTGCCTAGACTTATGAAACCCTCACAGAGAATATAGAATTGCAGACATTAGAGGCACAACTCCAAGAAGCAAAGCAACATGCAAACACACTATAGGCACAAATAAAGACTTTGACCCCAGTCGAAATAATGAAGAGGTTCGTAGAACAACGCAAAACCCAACAACAGGTACATACATTGCAAAGTAAAGTGATGGATGTATCCCAACAACTTCAACCAATCTAAGAAAAGGCATGCCAACTGTTCGTTGAACTTGAAATCCAGGGAGCGAAACTCGAACAGGTTGTCATCACTGCAGAACAACGCTTGGAAGGACTGCTCAATGACATAGTGATCTAGGAATTCACTGAGCAAGAGGCTGTCAGACTGCAGCAGGTCGAAGCAGCTCGAGCCAAGCTCAAGGCATTCGAGGTGGAATGGATTAGACTGGAGTGACTCGGGACGAGTCAGAGGTGAGTGTTGGGGCCTTGTTGGCCCTTGACCAAGTTTTGAAGAATACTTGGTCATATTTGACCATTTTTTGGACTTTGATAGCTTGCCAAAGATGGAGCGCAACGCGAAGCGAAAATTAGGGAAGCTAGACCTATTTTTTGGTCCCTTTACACTTATTCACACTTGGTCATCCAAGGGCCGAAACTGAAGGGAAAACAATCCCCTACAAGAATATGTGCTAACATTAGACTCCATGGGAGATAGAGTCCTCCTTGCGAGGCTCTAAGATCTTCTTTTGCAGTTCCAGTTGCCCTCTGTTGGGCTATGGAGTCGAGCCCCAAAACATACTGCTGAAAAATACAGGCCAATAAGTAAAACAAAACAAAACACACATGCTCCAAGGAGCTTATTTATGTAAAGTTCTAAACTAATTGATTTTAATACATGGTTCTAGGTGAAAGAAAATTTCCACCATAGCCAATGAAGTAACTTCCTAAATGGAAGCTCCTTTACTCTGTCGGTGATCACTAGCAACTGATGCAACCCTGACAGTAGAATGGTTACACCCTCTAGCTCCCCTTCAAAGGATGAAGTTGAGAAGAAATAGGGCAGCTCCAAGATATGAAGGAAATGCCACTCCATGTATTCGCTGATAGGCTCATAAAATGAGTGGCAGATCCTGGAATTTTTTTAACAAGAAGCCTAATCTTCTCCACAGCTTCTCACACGTGGCTAATTATTTCTGATAAGCACATGTGGAAGAGGAGCTGATGCAAGATGACTGGTCTCAGGTGATGGCTTCTTGCTTACAGGTTCTGGACATGAGATAAACTGCCCCTCTTGTTGCTCCTCTGGTTCTTCTGGTTCTTCTTCTTGGCTCTCCCAAGGGTCAAATTCATAATCATCATGATCCGGACCCGCGGGAAAGCTCTGCTCTTCATCATGCTGCTCAACATCTTCTCCAGGCCCGAGATGGTTGATTTCCTCATGATGATTTTCTTTGACAAATAGAGGATAGGGCTCTGTAGTGTGTTCTTGGAAATCCTGCATATCCAACTCAGAATCTGACTTGTAGCTGTCATATGCAGGCTAGTTTCTCCTCTGGTGGGAAAACTGCAATGTGGGTCTCTGTTTCTCCTCATCTGAATAATCATCAAATATTGGTATAATAGGTACATCAGGAGCAGAATGCAAGGCCTCCACAGTCATGAAATATTCAATGCAATCATCATCGATAGGGCTGCCAAGAACATCCACCTCAAGGACTGGAAAATCCTCAACGCTGTCTTCAGACTCCAACCTTTCTATGTCGGCAATGAGTGATTTTACCATATCCATAATCTTACCCAGATCATCTTGTTCCATATCATGGTCCTTATTAGATGCAGCCATATCTTGATCATGGCCATCATATCCCTCACAACAACCATGACAAATCAACTCAGAGGTAAAAACTTCTGGCAATGAGCATTGAAAGATGCATGAAATTTTTCCAAGGAAGAGATGCTAGCTGGGGGTAATAATGATACCACTCATGAGAATCCCATGTTAATGAGAACACAAACATATTCATTAATACATCCTCATGATATATCTCCCACTAGTGCATGAGTTGATGAAACTCTCTGAGATGTTGAGTAGGGTTGTCCTCTCTACGCTCTCTAAATATAGGAAAATAATGATTCCATTCATCTGGAGAAGGAACAACATTGGGAAAACCAAGAACAACAAAAAAATTGAAGGGAGCAAACCTTCAAGCTAGGATATTTTCCATGTTGAACCAGTGGGGTTCCCAATTGATCCTTTAACCATGGATTCGCCAGGTGAAATATATGTAGTAAGAGTGTGCCTGGTCTTTTTTCACCATCAAAGGCCAGCTCTGATCATTGTGTTCTCCAAGGGCTACCAGGTGTAGCCATAATTAGCCACACTAAAACAATGGAGTTGAGATAGTGGGGTTTCCACAGTAGAGTCGCCAGGTGCACAATTACAATCTTTGATGTACTGAGTTCTGATGCACCCTCAGAATCAATAAGCTTTGTTATTCTACCCAGGGAAAATCTTCAATTCATCTCCGACAATGGTGCCAGAAAAGTTAGCACTAGAAGTCACCTTCATATTGCATTGAAGGTAAGCCCAGTACCCATCAGTTTATACAGTAAATGTAAATGAGTTTTAGGTGATCAAATGGAGAGGACTCCATGATAATAACATTATAACTAATAAATCTAGACTATCATGCACCAGCTATTGAGGCCTTGAATCAACTTTAGTCAGTAAGTTGAAGTAAGGGTGAGTAGGATTAATATTTAGTGAGAAAGGTGTAGAGGTACGCTATAAACATCATATTTTCTAGCAGCCTAAGGAGGAAAAACTTAAACACAAGGTCATCTTGGATTCAAATTTCAAGGAAGCTGAAAGAAATCATAATAGTACTATAACCAAACATTTATCATAATACAGTTACAAAAATCCATGTGAATCAATCAAACATGAAATCTCTTAGTATCAGAGGAAAATAAGATGGAGTAAGAAACATGACTTAGATTAATCAAGTTGTCTCAAAAACAAATACATAACCAGAGAACCAACGTTCTTCATAAAAATATTACAATAGAAATGAGCCTAGCTCAACCATTCGACCTTTAAAAAATATGAAAACTGAGTATATATACTCAGAGAAACTGATCCCTTTAGAAACGTGCTCTGGTCATTACATTCAATGCTAGGAGTCTTCACCTTCCCCTACCTGACCGCACTTGCGTTCTTCTGTAAGACATGATCTCAGATCGGTATGGGCTTTGCAGGAAAATCCATTGACAGAGGGTCCTTGGGTTGACAGTCTACTTCCACGACTAGCCTTTCCATGCTTTCCATTTACGAGGTGAAACGAGGTTTCAACTACCTCCCCCCATTTATATTAATTAACTGCATTGGGATTGGGACGGAGCTTGATGCCCATGAATGCTCCAGGAGACGCTAGTGACTCCTCCAAGTCAAGCCCTGCATTTTGAAACCATGTGAGATCTTGATGAGAAAACATTTTGAAACCACGCAGATCTTCTGATGAAACCAAAATGAGTGCTTTTGGCTCTTGGCACAACTCCTATCCATCGCTCCATGTGACCTTGGCCCACGACCTTATGCATCCCCTATGAAATTTTGGGATTTTGTCTTTCGGGGGTTCTCACTCCACTTGCTTTCAAAAATCTCGATGCCTGCTTTTGCAAAATGGCCCACTCTGATCAACGATCAGACTTGCTTCAAAATGGATGGCCACGATCTTTTCCCTAACAATATGAAACGCTAGCTAAGTGATGAGTGCTAGCCCCTCTTTCCAGACCTGCTTCCCATGTGATCAAACGTTGATACCATGAGACCAACTCTCAGGCGCATCGCGATTTCATGTTTCACGAGCTCGTGAAGTGTTCCATGCTCAAAGCCCTAAGTTGTGAAATCGTGACGCTCATATCATCTGACACACGCCCCTATTTGATCAGATGACCCTGATCATTTAATGATTTCACGCTTCGTGAGTCCTCATGACTGAGCCCTTTGACTGCTCCATTCCCTGAAATCACGAAATGCTTAATCGTGTGCCACACGTCCTACTGAGAAGGACGACTCAGATCATTTCACGATTTCACATTTGATGAGTTTTAAAACTCTATTCCTTGATCACTGCACCTCGTGAAATGATGAAATGTCAATCACGTGCCACGTATCCCTTAGGTTGGACGTCCCAGATCTACTTCGTGCCTTTCTCAAATTCAAAATTCCTGAAGTGGCACTTTCCCTGGTCCCGATACGTGTGCGCCTTAGAAGAACGCTCCCCGACTTTGGTTAAAACACATTTTTGGGGTTTTTTAAGCCCCCATTCTTCACACTTGATAATCCAAGGGCCGAAACCGAGGGGAAAACACTCCCTTGCAAGAATATGTGCTAATAACATCAACACGAGAGTGATTTTCAATTCTAAGATAATACATATCAAGAGTTCATATTGAGCTTGGTGATGGTTCCAAGTATCCAGTCAGAGTCGTTGGTACCATTCCTTTCCAACTCAAGTAAGGTATTTTTCTAGATTTTGAGGATGTGGTGCTTGTTCTAGGTCTAAAGAAGTATTTGTTTTAAGTTTCGATTATGGAAGATAAGGGATTTGCAGTAGAGTTTAAGAACAACCAAGTCCTTATCAAACTAAAGGAGTCTAACCTAGAATCAACTCAGGTGATCGAGGTTATGAAAGACAACTTGTAAAGGTTACAAGGTGAACCTGTTTGACCCCTAATTCATAACACACACAACTTGTGCGAGTTATGGCACAAGAGGATGGAGATCTTGCATTACAGACCATTGTCTATTTTGAGGGAGAGTGTCACAGGTATTCCATATTTCAGTATTGAGTATCAAGGTGTATGCAGAGGGTGCACACTTGGAAAACAATCCAAGGTTGTGTTCCCAAGCAGTGAACATAGGTCTAAGGGGATCCTAGATATGGTGCATTCAAATGTTTGTTGAGTGATGTCAGCAAAATCAATCATAGGAAGCATGTACTATGTTTCCTTCATTGATGACTTCTCTAAAAAATATTGGATTTACTTTCTAAAGAATGTTAGCTATCAGATATATTATAATAAATAGAAAATAGAAATATTGTAGAAAATACCAACGAAACAACAAAATGTAGAGAACTGCAACACCAAAAATGATACCTTTATTGATAAAAAACATTGTTCACTTGCCTCTTCGAGGGGGAAACGTCCAACAAAGCAATTATATATTACAATAATTTTCAAAACAAGTCTTTCTCATGCCTTCTACTCATATTTATACTAATTCTATCTTCTAAAGAACATTCTAGAGGAAGATCTTTCTAGAAGCGAAAGCTTCTATTAAGTCTTCTTACATTAGACTTGTTCACATTATCCAATAGGCCTTATAAACTATTGTTAGCCTTTATTACATAAAAAATATATTATTCTACCTACATGAGGGGTTAGGGAGGTTAGGTCCCTAACATGCCCTCCCTCTTGAAGAACAACCTTGTCCTGAAGGCTAGAGATGAAGAAATTGTTGCAGAATGGTAGTCGGATCCCAAGGGACATCTTCTGGAGTTGTATCTTTCCACTAAACTAATACTTCCTTGATGGTGCACTGATGGAGGTAACGTTCTCGTTGGTCCAAGATTGTTTGTGGCTGCAACCAAATGTAACCTTCTTCATCCAACTCAGGGAGTCTAGTTTGATTATGCCACTTAGTTCCAATCATTTTATTTAAACATGAGACTTGAAAAACAAGATGGAGCTTAGAATGATTGGGCAGATCTAACTGGTAGGCCACAGACCCCACACAATTGAGAACTGTATAAGGACCACAACATTTGGGGACAAGTTTTTGATATTGTTTAGTTTTGAATGTAGCCTACTTACAAGGTTGCAGACGAAGAATCACCTGGTTCCCTTCAACGAATTGACGTTCTGAATTACCCTTATCTGCTTATTGCTTCATGCGATTCTGAGCCATGGCCAAATTCTTTTTAAGTGTATGAAGAATGGACTCATGAACTGTAATATTGTTGTCAAACTCCTAAACCTTGGAGACACCTGGAATGTATGAGAGAACCAATGGTGGTTGTTTCCCATAGACTACTTCAAAATGGGTCATACAAGTGGTAGCATGGTAGGATGTGTTCTACCACCATTCAGTTAGGGGTAACCACCAAGCCCACTGATTTTTAATATCAGATGTAAAACAACGCAAATATGTTTTCAAACACTTGTTGACAACTTTAGTTTGTCCATTAGTCTGGGGATGATAGGTGGTGCTGAGACTCAATTGAGTTCCCTAGAGCCTGAAAAATTCTTGCCAAAATTGCTGGTGAAAGATGGATCTCGGTCAAAGACAATAGAATGAGGCATAACATGGAGTTTGAATATATTATCCATAAAAATTTGAGCCACTATGGATGTGGTGAATGAGTGTTGTAGAGTCTACAAATGAGCATATTTGAAAAGACGATATACTACCACCATGATGATTGATTTATTGTCTAATTTAGGTAATCCAAAAATGAAATCCATAGAAATATCCTTACAAATAGCAGGGGGGATCGAGAGCAGTTGGAGTGTGCCTGAAGCTTTGACAGTTTCTCCCTTATTGTGTTGACATGTATCACATTCAACCACAAAGGTGTAGATTTCCCATTTCATACTGTCCTAGAAGAAAGAATGCTTGACCCATTCATAGGTTTTGGTGAACTTGGAATGCATAGCTGCAGGTGAAGCATGCAACTTAGAGAGCAATATGGATTTAAGGTTTGACTGTTTTCTTAAATACAAATGACATTTATAGCAAATCTTTTCATTGTGCCAAGAGTACCCTGGATAAGATTGAGGATCTTATTGCAATTGTTGGATCATGATAGAAAGTTTGGGGTCTTGCAACCATTCTTGGAGAACAACTTGAAGCTAGTCTTCTACAATGAATTGGAGGAAAGGGACCCTTATTCTTCATATTCCTTGAAAGAGAATCAACAACCACATTTTTCTTCCTCTTTCTGTAGATGATTTCATAATCATAGCCAAAGGGCTTAGTCACCCATTTGTTTTTCTCCCGAGAGGAAATTCTTTGTTATAGAAAATACTTGAGGCTATGATAATTAATTTTAATTTGGAAGCATTTCCCCAAGAGATAAGGACACTATAGATCCATTGCATGCAGAATAGCCAAAATTTCCTTTTCATAGGGTGATTGGCCCAAATGTCACTCTGAGAGTTGTTTTCTAGTGAAAGAAAAAGGTCAACCATCTTCCATGAGGACTGCTCCAATGTATTTTCCTGACACATCACATTCCAGGACAAAAGTCTTGGTGAAGTCGAGTAGTGCCAAGATAGGAGTAGTGCACATAGCCTCTTTCAAGGCATGTAATTACTAGTTAGTTGCTGGAGTCCAATTTAAAGAATTATTTTTAAGGAGAGCAGTGAGAGGAGAGACATTTTTTCCATAATTCTACACACACTTGTTATAATAGCATGTTAAAACCAATAACCCACACAATATTTCAAGGTTTTTAGGGTGAGGCCAATCCTTCATAGCTTCAATGTTTTTAGAATCCACCCTTACACCATCCTTGTTAACAATATGACCTATATACTCAAGTTCAGAGGCGCCAAAAACACATTTAGATTGTTTGATAAAACTTTTGTGCTGAGACAATAGATGGAGAACTTGATCCATATGAGCTAGATGGTCTTGCCAAGTTTTACTATAGATGAGGATATCATTAAAGAAAACTAAGACAAAATGACGGAGGAAATGGAAAAATACATGATTCATGAGACTTTGGAAAGTGGAGGGTGAATTACATAGACCAAAGGGCATGACCAAGAGCTCATGGTGAACCTCATGGGTTATAAAGGTAGTATTGGGGATGTCCTCATGTTTCATGCATATTTGGCGGTAGCTAGAATAGAGATAAAGTTTTGTAAAGTATTGGGCACCACTCAATTCATCCAAAAGGTCATCAATAATAGGAATGGGAAATTTGTCTTTTATTGTGAGTTTGTTGAGAGCACGAAAATTAGGACACATGCACTAAGTTCATTATTTCTTGAGTACCTTGATTACTGGAGAAGAATAGGGGCTGGTGTTAGGATGGATAACACATGCTTCTAACAATTCTTGAATTTTTTTTCTGAATTTCATTTTTCTGGGCAAAGGGATGATGATAAGGGAGAACATTGGGAGGAAGACTATCAGGTACTAGAGGAATGGAATGATCATGGGCATCGTGGGAAGGGGGAATGTTAAAAATAGTTTGATGTCGGGAGAGTATATATTGGAGGTCATGGTTCATAGAGGGTGTCTCAATAACATGAATGGAATGGATTTGGGAATAATTCTAGACTAATAGTTTTTGAGTATATTTTCCATTTAGTGGGAATTGATGATCTCAGGTGAATATGTTGTGATGCCTTGGAATTTATATTGTTGTCCCTCTTGTTGGAATTGCATTGTTAGGTCTTTAAATCTCATGAGTATGGGGATACGAGTGCATAACCATTCAACACCAAACACAATGTCACAACCACCCATTTCGATAGAAAACATATGATATTTCAAGTGGTACTGACCAATTTGTAGGCGCACATTTTCACAATGCCCACCAGATTTCATGGAACTACCATTGGCAATCATGATTTGAAAATTGTTGACTACACGGATATAGGAATTGACTTCCTAGGAAATGCGATGATGAATAAAATTATGGGTGGTGCCATTGTTAATGAGGATTATGACCTTCCTAATCTTAATGTAGCCAATGATCTTGAGGGTTTGGGGAGTAAATAATCCAATGAGGGCATGTAGCAAAATCAACGATTCAATTTCTAGTGGATTAGAGGGAGGAGTAGGATCATCTGTTGGGGGTAGATATTACACCGGGGAAACTTTGTCCCCCTCATCAGAAACATCCTCCAAAAGGGCCATAAAAAGCTTATGTTCCTTACACTTGTGCCCCGAAAAATATTTTTCATCACAATTATAGAAAAGACCCTTGAGTTGGCTTTCATACATTTATGCCCAAATTAGTTTTTAGATCTTGAGAGGAGTGGTAAGAGGGGTAGGATTGGTGAGTCGAGTGCGAGGAATAAAGGACAATTTTTGGGTTTGGACAAAGACAATATGTTGGGATTCCTTGGCTTGTTTAGTACCTTCCAACCAAGTTTGATGGAAATCCATAAGGACCTGGGTGAAAATGTCATCATTGAGGCCACTTATAAAGAATTCCCTAAAGAAGGCATCTGTCATGCCCTCCTTTTTGAAATCCAAGTTCTCAAAGGAGGATATAAATTCTTCCAATGAGCCAAATTGTTTCAACTTGGTCAAACAACCTAAATAGTGGGTGTCAGTGTCAAAGAGTTCATAAAACTCAGCAACAAACTGTGTCCAAGCAACATACCCTTGACACGCCTTCGTGCGCCATTACCACCATTGCCAACATTTGGGATCCAGATAGAGGACACCATAATGAATTTTGACCAACTCATTAGCAATGCTATGCAAGGAGAAATAATTTACCATTTAAGTGACCCAACCTATGGGACTTGAGCCATCAAATTTGTTCACCTCAACTCTAGAAATACGTGGGTCATGATGAAGGGAGTTGGAATGAAAGTCCATATTATGGGAAGAGTCCTCACCTTTATAGTGTGAAGGTTGTTTAGAGGAGGTATATCCTTGACACTTTTTTAACAATTGGTTCAGAGCAAAGATGATAGAGACCAATTAACCCTTAATTTTGGCCTCAAAGGTTTCCAATTTAGAATTGGCAGAAACAAGTTCAGAATTCATTCTCTCGACGTTCTCCATGTTCTATTTTCATTCAACTTGTAGGTGAAGGCATTCTTGGTTGCAGGTTGTGGCCATTTGGGAATGAGGGGTTCCTGGGGGGAAGTGAGTCCACATAAAAAAAGAGGGATAAGTGATATATATCACTATGATCAGGATGAAAAGAGGAATACAATTGGATAGGTGTCAAATAAGGGTGCCGGGAAGGGTGGGTGGGTCCACAAAAAAAAAGGATTAAAAATGATAGGTACCACTATGATAAAAGAAAATAGAGAAATCCAATAGGGTAGGTTCCAAATATGGGTGTCGGGAAGGGGATTGGGTGACATGAAAAGAAAAGGATTAAAAATGATAAGTACCATGACGATAAGGGAAAATAGAGAAATCCAAGGGGATAGGTCTTGAATAAGGGTGCCAACGAGACCACTTTATTTTTTTTTCCTGCAAATTTATACTTCGGCCTGAAGAATACTGCAATGAAAACTTGCCCAAATTGTTAAAAGGAAAAAATGTGTAGGAGTGTTGCAAATGGAATGTAGGAGGTAGGGTTGCGTGACAATATATCTCTGATTTTATTTTTCTATTATATTCCTTTCCCAAGGGTTAGGGTTTTTAGGGTTCCTACAAACAAGGGTTTTCCCTGTGCTATAAATCTCTAATATACATGCAAGGTCGAACAATAGTACTCGGCCCAATATCTCAACGCACCAACTAAGGAGGCTCGATCGTACCTGTAGTCATACTACTCGATTACCCAGGTACTAGAGAGTATCTTCCCAAGTGTTTTTCTTGGAGTCACTATAGAAATCAGGCACCCAATCAACTAATCTAGAGATGGTTTCAGGAGATCTAGGGGACTCCCAATATACCAGTCAGTACATGAGAGTGATGGTCATGTATAGATTATGTCTGATGTAGTACTACTAAAAGGGTACCAACATGGGTTACAAAGGTTTCCAACAAGGTGAAACATTTTTTTCTAAGTAACCCTGTAAAATCGTCTATATTTCCTGCGTGTAGTATTCCCCATCGCAGATTTACTTGCTAAACAAAATATATTTGTGCTTTAAAAGCACCGACAATATAGGTCTCTACCCTGGAAAACATTCCCATATTTTCTACAGAGGAAAGTTCTCTGATACCACTTGTTGGGTACTAGATATACTATAATAAGCAAAAAACAAAAATATTAAAACAAATTCCATGAGAACCACAGAATGTAGAGAACCACAACACCAAAAATGATACCTTTATTGATAGAAAACAATGTTCACTTTCCTCTTCGAGGGTGAAACCTCCAACAAAGTAGTGCTCTATTACAATAATTCTCAAGACAAGTCTTTTTCATGCCTTCTACTCATATTATACCAATTTTGTCTTCCAAAGAAGATTCTAAAGGAAGATCTTTCTAGAAGCATAAGCTTCTATTAAGTCTTCTTACATTATAATTTTTCACATTATTCAATAGGCCTTATAATCTAATGTCTACCTTTATTACATAGAAAATATATTGTTCTACCTACATGAGGGGTTAGGGAGGTTAGGTCTCTAACAAATACTAATGATGAATTCTTTAACAGGTTTCAAGAGTTCAAAGCTCTTGTTGAGAACCAAACAAGGAAGAATATCAAGTTTTTGAGATTGAAAAATGAGGGTGAGTATACCTCCTAGGAGTTTGAGGGTTTATGCAAGGAGGCATGGATCAAGAGGGATATGATTGTTCCATACAACCCACAATAGAATGGAGTTGCAGAGAGAAAGAATTGATCCATCATAGGGGAAGATAAGGCCATGATTCATGACGAGGAATTGTCGATGTTTCTTTGGGCATAAGTATGCAACCAAAAATTCTACATCCAAAACAAGTGTCCTCACACAAGACACTAGAGGAGGCATTCACTAGTGTGAAGCTAGAAGTGAGTTATTTTTGCATTTTTGGTTGTCCAGTCTGTATTTGTAAAAATATTCGATGTGCTTGTTTAACCATAGAAATATCACAATATTGTCACCCAACCATATAAGCATGCATCCACCCCCGAGCACCATAACATTTTCTAGATAGAATGATTCTAGAAGAAGCACTAGAACAATTAGATAACCAAGAGAGAGCATATTTCTCCAAAGATAGCAGATGTAAAGACTAGTTTTCTCAATGAAGTAATTGAGGAAGAAGTATACATAGAGAAACCTCAAGGTTTTGAGGTACACCCGAGACAAACCCAGTTTAGGGAAAAGGTTAGTTGGAAAGTGCAACCACAGTCACCCAGTTTAGGACAACAACCTTCAAGAGAGGAGGATGAGACAATAACTCATTCAAGTTTTGTTAAGAGACCTTGATGGTTCCTCAAACCTTGAAGTATTATTATGAGTATGTTGAGACTCCTATGAGAACATTTAGGGAGATAAATCCTCTTACGAAGTTTTCAAACTACATGGCATTAATGATCAACATCGTAGATTCTAAGCCTTCTAGTGGTGACAAACCAACATGTTTGGTAGGATTCCATGGTGGAGGATTAGACTTCCATCATGAAGAATGATGTTTGGGACATAGTTCCAATACTGGAGGGGAAGTCAATAGTAATTTCTWGGTGGCTCTACAAAACCAAGCATGCTACAAATAACATAATCGAGAAGTTCAAGGTGAGGTTTGTGGCAAGAGGGTTCTCCTAAAAAGAGGGAGTGGACTATGAGGAGACATTCGCTCCAGTCGCTAGGTACACTTMCATCAGATAAATTATATCTTTATCTTCATTTATGGGATGGAGAATACATTAGATGGATGTGAAGACAACTTTATTTAATGGGATAATTAAGGAAGAAATGTACACAGAGCAACCACAGGGCTTTGAGGTAAAAAGGAAAGAGTCGCATGTTTGAAAGCTTAAGAAATCCTTATGTGGACCTAAGTAGGCATCGAGGGCATGGTACTCTAGGATTGATGGATACTTGTTGAGCATGGGTTTCATTAAACGTGAAGAAAATTCTAACCTATATTAGATATTTGTTGGGATTGATCTGCTTTTTTTGTTGTATGAAGATGGCTTTTTTCTTATAAGTGTAGAGAAGCTGATCACAAGATGCAAAGAAGATTTGCTAGCTAAGTTTGAGATGAAGGACATTGAAATGATGCATTACTTTATGGGTTTGGAGGTTTGGCAGAGACCACGGGAAATCTTCCTCGGGAAGGGTAAGTATGCAGTTGATATCTTGAAGAGGTTTCAGATGGATGTCTGCAAACATATGGACACAACCATGTTACACATTATTTTCGTCACCCTCATGATCGTTAATGATGTAAACCTATCTGTTGCCTTTAGAGAGGTCAGTGGCCTGAATTCCTAAA
>SNQJ01S0150885.1:0-18569 GCA_010110895.2 Picea sitchensis
ATGCATAATCAATTACTCAAAGAATATGAAGATATTATAATGAAAACAAAACCATTTTACTAGGACAAAATCCATTAAGAAACCTGAAATTCCATATTCTTCTTTGAAAATACTTGTCCATTCTCCCAAAGATTCCAACCATCTGTTACTCCATTTGAAAAGAAAAAAAGTTTACAAAAGATATAATATATAAAAAATAAAGGATAAAATACTCCTCTCAATTTCCTGGATCTTTTTGACTCTAAACTTTCTCATATATTTATACAATGAATGAACAGTTTGGGCTTCACTAATAATTTCCTCCATTTGAAATTTGCCTCGTAAAGAGACCCAAATATCTCTCAAATCGTGCATTTGTTTGGGAAAATTCTCTCACTTAAGCTAAATGGGTCCATTCCACAGATAGGTTTTCAACTGTTTCTTCAGATTCCTTACGCTTTGGCTGAAACAAGTCTCGCAAAATCGTTTGTTTGTTCTTGAACGCATTTCCAAATCTTATCTGTTGTTGCTCAAATTATTTGTAGAAATCCAATATTATTTTTGGATCAATTATATTGAACATATTTAGATAATAAAATGAAGCCATGATCAGATGCATACCAAATTACTGATAATAGAAACCTGTGAAACAAAAATAAACCAAATTAATAACCTAAAATTTGTGAATAAAACAAAATCTACAACAATAAAATTAAAATGAATTTAAACTAACTATAATTTCTAAACAAACAATGTTTATATTTTCCTTTCAAATATGATCTTAAAATTCTAGAAGCTTCAAGTTGATGGAGAGGAGAAAAATATTAATTTTGGGTTTTCACAAAATCAAACAAATGATAGATAATTCTTTATTTTATTTTTTATTTTTTTTATTTTTATTTTGAAATGAGATGCAAACTGACAAAAGAATTTAATTAATTAAACCTACCAAATGATTTTTTGAAAATTATTTCTAATGAGAAAAAGACGAAAACATAATCATAATTTAAACGAAAGTAAACAATTGATAAAAATTAATGTTTTCGTTTAAATTAAGATTTCTATGTTCGTTTCTCCCTCATTCAAAATTGATCAAATGTCATAGAAACAATGTGTCACAATAAACGTTCTTCCTGTAAAATCATTGTTATTAATCCAAGTATTCAACCAAGCCATTCTCATAGAAGATAAATTCAATAAGGAAGAGGTAATAACAAACTCCCAAATTATGAAGCTCGTCCATCAACATCAAAACTCTGTAGAAAGAAAAATGAAATTGCATTTGAATTTCATGAAACTCAAACCAAAGAAAAGAAAAGAATATAAACTCAAACCAACCTCGAAACAAAGAAAACCAATACCAATCCAATCAAGTCAAAGGAAAAAAAAAAATGAAGAATCCAACTAAAATTTTGAGGTACCCTGGATTTTGATTAAAAATAAAAAAGGGGGTTGTTGGGGCCCAACAAATAGAGACTCACTAGGAGAAGCAGTTATCTATGATTTGGTATCTTAGGAAGAAAATAATAAGACTTGAAAAATGATTTAAGCTCCCTGAAATAAATTCACTTTGAGACCATATAGTATTAGGATAAGCTCAATATTATAACCAGACAATAGAATTTTATTTGTAGGGGATTATAAATTGAAAGAATGTCTTAATCAAAGAGTCACGATGTTTATAAAAGGACTTCAATACCGTTGACAGAGCCACTGCTGTTAGCAGACATCCATAGCCTCAAAAGGGATGTCATTTAACCCACTCAAATGATTTAATCCCATCCAGTAGTTGTATCCAAATGATGTATACTTCCATAAAAGTTAATTTAAAATCATATACCTACTACCTCTCGACCTGACATTGCTTCGTTGCCAGCATGTCTTTTCAGTACCCCGACAAAGTTGTCTTGGTATCATGTGTGCATTGACCTGCTGCCAGCAAGCCTGTTGAGTACCCCGACGGGTTTACACATACTTCCCACACTTAAGTGCTTCCAACCCTCTTGTGCCACTTTTAAATAATAATACAATTATAGATTTATTGATGACAAAAAGATCAGGGTGACACTGGAGGTTAATTGCAATACATGTGAATAGTTTATTTATTTGCTTTCAAAACTGGAAGTTTGTTATCATGGTTTAGAGATTTTAGATTTCATTTAAGAAATAATATAAAGAATGGGGAAGCACTTAAAAGTTATTCCTTAAGAATATGGACAGCATAAAAAGTTTAAAGACCATCGTAATTCTCAAATATTTAAACCACATCTCTGGTGTAATACTCTGGCAAAGAACATTTGAGGACAAAACGAAAGTGACAATTGACTTAAAAATCAATTGTCTGGGCTATATCTTAATATCATGACCTCTTTGAACTATTTCAAATTGCTTGAAAAACACAAGTCTTAAAATGAATGCTTCCTTCGGTAATCGCTCTTTGATCAGAAATATATTGATTCAAAAAGACAGACAAGAAGAAAACTCATTTAACGCAATGAAAGAAAACAAAAAACACACAACAAACCAAATCAAATTTTATTAATGGGATTCAAAATCAAAAGTAGATAAAAACAAAAATCAAATCAACAAAAGAAAACTTTCAAAAACAATTTTGGCCAAAGATAAACCCGAGCTTTGGGATTTACTAGTATCCCACTGTAACATAAAGGAAGAACTAAATCATATAAAATCGCATGTGCAAGGAAGTTCTTTTCTTAAAATAGTGATGCATAAGATTTTACTTTGACCAAGCATTATTATTAAAAATAAAAGATACTAAAATAAAATAGAAAAATCCTTATTAAGATGAGTGCAATCGTACTCATGGCACCTTGGTTCAGGGTTGAATTCAGGTGAATTAATAGTTCAAATTTACTTATCTCTTTACTTTCCATTTTGAAATTTCCATGATGATAATGCATTTTTGAAAATAAATATTCAATGAAAAAGCATAGAGAAAATGATTAAAGTGGACTTCCTTGACAACATTCATATTATGGTTCTCTTGGTGTACCCACTTGTGTTCATAACTGCATTATTACAAAAAGAAACATTGATAAATAAAACTAAAGGAAACCTACTCTAACTACTAAACAAATCAAAATACTAAGTGAAGTCATGCTTCCAATGTAGCCATCGGAGTAACTCCAATACTGTAATGAAAACAAAATCGAATATTAGCAACAAGAATGGTAGTATATTGAAATATGAAAAAAATACATCATACCTACCTTTATCATCATCATTTAAAAACAGAGCAAGAATGACCTTACCATTCCCTTGAACATTCTTTATGTATGAATCCTCCATCCATTCTGCAATTTTGTCATTATATGGGTCACAAAAACATGAAAAAATGAGATTGTGAAGCTTGTGAGAGTTATTGGGACTTGACATAACCATCAGCCTAGACCGAAGTGCCCCATCCTCCCAAATTTTTTTCTTTCGTTCCATATTTTCTCCATCTGAAGGATATAAAATGAGTGTGTCAAAGTTACCTCGATCTCTAAATAAGGTGAATATAATCTTACCATTCCCTGGAAACTTTTTGAGATATGAATCCTCCAAGCAATCTGCAATCCTATCATAATACATGCAATTACTAACATGGGATTGTTGGAAAGAATTCACATATGAAAAATATTCCTGATGAGAATACAATATTATATTATCATGGAAAGAATCTTTTAAAAAGGTTGGATCAAGATTGCGAGAACTTATCGTGATTTTTGATTAGAAAAGAAGTGTCTTATTCTCTTGAAATTTTCCATTGAGCTCGAATACTTCAAGATTAAATATTTGAGTTGAACTAAATGGAACAACTGTAACGACCCCTCTTCATTACGACTACAAGCAAACAACATTGCATTTTTTTTTTTTTTTTTGTGTGTGTTTTGGAAGAAAGGTGACGATAACGACAATTAACCACATCACTGATGACGAATGCAAGAACGCATTCCATGAAAATGAGAAACTATGACTCCACCCACTAACACAAGGGAAACTGGGTGAATCAAGCGTAGAACAACAAGGAGGAACGACTACCCGCCTGACACAACATGACCATGCCTACAAGCTAAGGGACAACATCTCCATCCGGACGCAACATCCAAACAACAAGGACTAGAACCTCTAGGTGCATGAACCCAATGCCTGAAGGCATTCAACCCATGTGCCATAAAGCAACTATCAATTCTTGACAACACTCACACAGAACTCACCGACTCCGGTCAAGTTCTCGCTCGCCACTATCCCATAGGGCATGCCATGATCTTGTCATCAGGAATCATGTCGTTCCCAGGTGATAGACGTGTCAATAACCTTGGCACAACATAAGCTATCCGGACCGAGGACTCTAGATAAACTGATGCACTAGGAACCGAATACCGATAAGAAAAACCTCACCCATACCCCAACAACAGGTCAACGAAATGCCAGAGGAAGAAGACAAGGGATGACGCAAGACAATACACGACATCGTCCTCGACCCAACCAATCACCCAGCCTAAACCAGTCAATGAATACAATCTATTTTAAGATGGTTTCCATTCTAAACGAGGCACGCCAAAGTTACAATTAGTCAATAATGCACTCGCTAATTTAACGTTAAAACAATCAATCTTGCAATTCTAAGTAAGAAATATTTAAACTATAATTATAAATACCATCTAACCTCCATTATAATCAATTTAGGAAGTCTAGAATTGGCAATCTAGTCTTTACTCACCAACCTAATTTTAATCATTAATACAACCTAATTGGGCAATTCTACATTAATCCGAAATCTCCATCCAACTATCCATTAACTTGAATAACAATATTAACAAGCTTAATGTAGGATGCTACTATCATAACACCTATGAACAATTTAATCTCAACGTGTAGTCTAGCTATACTGACCGAACCAATAATACTAGTTGTTTATTATCATTGAGAAGGAAATTGCTAACTACTAACATCGCTGTCGCAATATAAGAAGGCAATTAACATATCAGTTACCTAACGATTAAATTAGCAATGATAAGGCCATTTACATGATTGTTATCATAACAAGTAATAAAGCAATAACAAGGCGATTAACATGTTGATTAACATAACAATTAATATAAGAGTAAAAAGGCAATTACATGACTATTAACATAACAATTAATAGCTCAATAACAAGGCGATTTCATACTGTTTGACCATTTAACTCACTGTGGCAATTAATAAAAAAGAAGGAATCTATTGATGACTAATTCACGGTAGAAAATAAAATGGCAATTAATAAGGCAATAATATATCTTTTATCATTGCAATTAAGATGGTAATTAATAGTAAAACATAGGAAACATTTAATGAAAAATGGTGTCCAATCCAGCAACCATAGTCAACCATTTAAAGGGGAAAAACGTGGTCACAGCAGTATCAAAACTCACTCCCCGTTAATGGCGAATCGTTGTGCCATGCCTCAGCAAGAACAGGCTACCAATTAATGGAAAATCATGGGTATTTAACATCAACTCAGTCCATCGTTTGAAAGAAAAAATGTGGGCATTGAAAACGACAATATCAGTCTCATTTGGAAGAAAAAATGTGGGCATTTAAAACAACAAACTCAGTCTCATTTTCAAGCAAAAATGTGGGCATTTTAAACGACAATCTCTGTCTCATTTGAAAGCAAAAACATGGGCATTTTAAATAGAAAACTCAGTCTCATTTGAAAGAAAAAACATGGGCATTTTAAACGGAAAACTCAGTCTCATTTGAAAGAAAAAACGTGGGAATTTTAAACATCAAACTCAGACTCATATGAAAGAAAAAATGTGGGCATTTTAAACAATGAACTTAGACTCATTTGAAAGAAAAACCGTTTTTCCATTTCTAGGATACTAATACAAAATGCAGACATGAATCAATTCGTTTTTCCATTGCCAGAATACCAATACAAAATGTAGACATGAATCAATTCGTTTTTCCATTGCCAGAATACCAATACAAAATGCAGACATGAATCAATTCGTTTTTCCATTGCCAGAATACCAATACAAAATGAAGACATGAATCAATTTGTTTTTCCATTGCCAGAATACCAATACAAAATGTAGACAACAATAATAGAACCGAAATGATCCAATCATCCAAGCACAATAATGGAGGTAGACGGCTGATAGGTTCATCCTTTGCTCATCATCCTCGCACAAAAAGGCGGGGCGTTGAGATCCATAGGTCTATTAACGCCGAAGCGACGACCGTAGATCAGGCTCCTGGCTGACTACCTAGGCGAGGATTGATGAGCTAGGGATGATAGGAAAAACCACCACAATGGTCACAATCAAACACCACAAGTAGGTCAAGACATGTGAGGAAACGAAGGCCATGGGAGTCAATCAATCATCGAGCTAGGCTATGAAATAAATTCAGTCATCAATCTAGACAATCAATTTACTTACTCCATTAAACATGCAGATCCAAGCATAAATCCTACAACAATCTACCATACAAAAATGAAGAGAGTGTACCGTTTCCTGATCGCCCGCTCTGAGTGATGTCCCGTGCACTGTGTGCAACTCCTGCTTGTCGACCGATGAGACTTCATGATGTAGGAGCATCCCTCACGACAAGCAAAACCAACATGGAAGCAAAAGACAGTTGGAAGACGTCCAGTGCAAGTTTTTGAATTTTTAAATTTTCTCTTGAAGTTGATGCGCTGAATATAAATGAGATCATTTAATTTAGGTGCCTTGGTAATAATGTAATTAGACCTCGAGCCATACACTCTCGTCTGAAGTAGATGGAGGCATTTATAATAGTAGTTGCAGGTAGATAGAATTGAATTCTTAGATTAGACAGTTTTAGAGCGCAGGAGGGAAATCGGATATAGACACCCTCATTTGTATCATTGTAACATTAAGCAACAGGAGTTATAAGAATCTAGAGCATAGGAGAATAGCAGAGAGCTGTAGAAGAACACCCATGTACAGATCTTGAATTAATAGAAGAAGTTGATTCAGATTCATGGCTGTTGTGTTATTCTCTGTGTATGTGTGTTGAATGCTCTGATTATGAATATTACTTCCTGTTATGCATTCGTTATTATGCTGTGTGTATGATTTCATGCATCGAGATTGAAATCTGAGAGGAAGTGAGGTGAGCTACAATTGTTTCTCATTTGAGCAAGGATTCCTGCAAGGAGTGCAGTTGAAGTCGTCCGCAAGGAGTGCGTTGACAGAAGTCTCGGGAGTTAAACTCTTGTTCTCAAACACTCAGAAGTGAAAGTGGGTTGTTGACGCCATGCAAGGAGTGCGCAGGCTGAGGGAGAAAGTCTCAGTCGTGAAACTGAGCAGAAGTGTTGAAGGACTGCTGCTACGGGCATACGCAGATTCGAAGAAGCTCGAATAGTTGAAGTGTTCGCAGGCTTGCCACAAGGAGTGCGTGCAAAGAACCTCGTTGAGGTTGAAGTGATTTAGCAAAGCTCAGGAAGTATAGGCCTCTGAGTCGCTGGAGATCAACGTAGATAAGTGTGACTTGAATTCAGGAAGAACGTCGCAGGTTGGAGAAAAGGCGAAAGAATCTCGTGAGGAGATACTTCTTTCATTTCGTGGATTACACAAGGAAGATCGGATGGTCGAAATCCTCTGAGGAGATTTCACGAAGTTTCGAGGATCGTTAGATCTTGCAGAAGTGCAAGGAGGTTACGGTGTGAAGGTCCAAAGGGTTTGAAGCTCAGGAGAGGTAGAGCCGTCGATTCTGAGTCACAGGAGCCGTCNTCGGGGACTCGGGAGTTGAAGCCCCAAAAGTTGTGGAGCAAGAGCAGCGATATCGTGAGACGCGATATCCCGACAAGATCAGAGCCATTCGTTGAGGAGGATGCGTGTAAGGAGATCCTCATCTCGCAGACTCAGACATTGGAGGACCGAAAGGAGAGTCCTTTAGCTTCGTGAGTAGCGAAGTGGCGAGAGGACTGTAGCCGTCCATCTGAGAGGATAGGTGGAAGAGATCAGAGATCTCACGAACTCGGGAGTTCGCAGAGTGAAAACACAAGTATCGGGTGTTCAAAGTCGTGAGGCGCGAGGACACGAAGCAGAGAGAGATTGGTAGTCATCCATCTGAGGGGACAGGTGGCAAGAGATCAAGAGATCTCGTGAACTCGGGAGTTCATAGGGTAAAGGCCCAAGTATTGGGTGTGCAAAGTCGTGAGGTGCGAGGACGTGGGGCGACAAAGGAGAGAGAGGATCGTAGCCGTCCATCTGAGGAGGACAGGTGGTGAGAGATCGAGGGATCTCGCAAACTCGGGAGTTCGCAGGTTGAGATTCCAAACATTGGCTACTCGAAGTCGCGAGGACGTGAGGTAGCGAAAGAAGGACAACAGTTGGATCCAGAATGCAGGAGAACCGTTGGATCTGCACGAGGGATCGTGTATCGGGACCTCGCAAGAAAAGGTCTGAGAATTTGGCCATGGGGATCGCGAGGTTGCAAGATAGCGATATCCTGACAGCTGGAGATAGTGTGGGCCATAGCAGAGTCGGCAAGTGGAATACAGGTGGCACGAAGCCCTCAGAATCTCACCGCGAGAAGTCCCGAAATATTGGTGTTTGGATTCACGAGTAGTGAAGTGCCGAGGAGCCGAGGTTCGTGTGGACACGTGGTAGAGCATAAGGTGGGACCGCGTCGCGTGGATATAGGAGTCAACACTCCGTTGAATTCTCGCATCTCGGGAACTCGTGGAATAGAAGGGTGAAAGTTCGACGCTTCAACTAGCAAGGTCGCGAGGTTACGAGGTTGTGAGAGGCGCTAACATTAAGCTTAGCCCACGGTTGCATGAGGAAGGAGCTATAACCGTATCGCCAGATTGGGTATCGCAAGATTTGAAAAGAAGAGTTGGAGACTTTGAGTTACGAACTCACGAGATAGCGAGATTTGGCCGACCTCGGGGAAAGATTGTTGTGGGTGCAGATTTCCCGATAGGGAAATAGAAGAACCTTTGAGTTCTTCGGGCCGAGAGAAGAAGGTCCTGTGAAAGTGGACGTGTCGGGTGGTGCGTTTGCGTCACTTAACCGGTACCTCCCAGCGAATGCTAGGGGTAATCTTCTTCCCCCTTATCCCCCCGAGCCGCAAAGGGGCCACACACACTATCCAGAGATTCAACTAGCTCTTAGCTCGCCTCGCAAGGTTGAGCTACCACTCCTCACCGAGATGGGTATCGCAACTCCCACAAGCTAACTTGCTAAGTCAGTCAAGTAGAGATTTCTGCAGCGTAATGTTACGCAAACAGAAAAGTCCTTCATCCTTCTCCTCCCTTCATTATATAGAGTTTCGAAGTCCCTTACTTTCCTAAAATCCTATTTAATTAAGTTTTTTTTAAATTAAATCCTAAAAATTCCTCCGCGTACAAGTGTCACCCATCCCCTTCATTCCTCCACAAATTATTTTCTTTAATTAATTAAATTCTCTTATTTCCCTCACCCACCTAGAGTCACTCCTAGAATCGCTCCTAGGTGTCCCCAATATCTCTTACAGGTTTTAATGACTTTCCGCATTATCAATTTGCTAGTTCAGTTTTAAATTAGAAAGTTCTTAATGGTAGATACCTTACTAAATTTGTCTTTCTTCTTTTTCCCTTGGGTTTCCCTTTTCTTCTTATGTTTCCCTCTTTTCCTAGTTTCCTGAATATTTTAGATTTCCCTCTTTCCCCTTTTCATTTAAGACTCAAATTGGCAGGTGTAGAAATTAACCCCCTTTTTCCTTTTTCCCTTTTTAGTTAATAATTTTAAATTATCATAAATAATAAAACAATTATTTCCCTTTTTTTTAAATTTTACCTGAAAATATTTTTATGAATCATTTAAATTGCTTACCCCCTTATTATTACAAGATTTAACGAAGAGTATAATTATTATTTATGTTGTTTTCATTTTTANTTTAAATAGATAGATAAAATTTTACCACTAGCATAATTTAGACTTAGACCTTAAATTTTCATACTGGGCAACATTTTATTAGGGAATTTGTTTTTAAAAATTCTTAACATGTTATTCATCCTAAGGCCATCTAGGGTCATTCATTTATCATCAACAACACGACGTGCCCTTCAGGATGCACTAGGTTCTCCAAGGGTGCCACTCGCCTTAAGTTATTTCCCTTGCGCGACGTGCCCTTCATGATGCACTACGTGCTCCAATGGTGCCACTCGCATCTTTCCATTTTTCTTGCGTGACTTGCCCCTCAGGACACACCATGTGCTCCAAGGGTGCCACTCGCCTCTTGATTGACTTGGTAGACATAAAAAAACCCTAGAGTCAATACTCTGCCAGGTGAACTTGTGGGAGACTAAGGGCCTCTAAGGAATAAGTCCCCCACCTTATTGTGCGCCCCTTAGAATCATCATGAACGACTGTCGTAGTCTGCCCTCACGGCATCGTGGGTCCTCTCGAACTAGGTAAATGTTAATGGAGTGCTAGTAGGATGTGGCAGGGCTACTGTCCACACCTCTCCCTCAACATCTATGGTAGTCGTGTGTGACCCCTCTACTCCACATGTGAGTCTAGTCGACAAGCTATCATTAGACTGCATCATCAATGAATCATGTCAGCAATATATCCATAATCATATCATCTAATCAGATGCACTAATATCACATATAAAACAATCAAACCCTAATGGTTCACTCCCCGACTCGATCCGGAGTCCAAGGGGTTCCATCGATGCCTCTGCATACTCGAGATCCAAAATCTTACACACTCAGTAAAACCAAATCAATAGCACTTGTCTATGTCAATGCAGTAAAACAACATGTCATCAATCCATAATGCCTCATAATCAAAATCAATGTTTTAATAGCATAATAATCTGGATCACTTGCGAGCAAGTGTCCTCAAAGAATAAGTTTGCTTAGTGCGCAAGAGCGGGATGTTACATACTCCCCCCCCTCTTGGTATAAACTTTGTCCCAAATTTTCACAGCATAAGTGCCGAAATAATGTGTATCAGAGTATCATAAGTCTATCTTTCAAACAAAATGGAAACTGCTGGCGCATATCATATGCGTCCTCCCAGGTCGTCGAGTGTGGACTATAGTTGTCCCATTGAACCTTGACCTGCTTCACCATTCAAAACTATAGCTGTCGAATGCGATGATCCAAGATGCATATCGGCTCAGCTGTGAGTGTTGCCTCATTCGACACTCGCCAGGTGCTCAAGTCAAAACATGTGTAGGATCACTAAACAAAATGTCTCAAACAAAGACATGAAATACATGAAAAACATTGTGCATACGCCTCAAAGAATCAGGCAAGGCTAGTCGATAGGCCATGGGCCCCTTTCTTTCCACAATATCAAAAGGTCCCATGAACCTAGGAGAGAGTTTAGCTCCCTTTACAAACTTGATCGAACTCTTATGTGGTTTAACCTGTAAGAAGACTCGATCACCAACCTCGTAACTATGGTCGACACGGTGCGCATCGACATAACTCTTCTATCGATCCTGTGCTTCTTTAATCCTTTGTCTTATCATTTTCATTTTCTCTTCCATTTCTTAGATCGCTTCTGGTCCCACCAGGACCCTATCCTCAAGACAATCCCAACTCAAGGCGTCCGACATGGTCACCCGTAAAGAAACTCGAAAGGCTCCATCTTAATGGTGCTTTGGTAACTGTTGTTGTAAGTGAATTCCACCAGTGGTAAGAATTATTCCCAATGCTTTTGTTGGTCCATCATGTACATGCACAACATGTCCACCAAGGTCTGGTTCATTCATTCGGTCTGCCTGTCAGTCTCCGGGTGATACGCAGTACTAAAGTTAATTTGGGTTCCTAAGGCCTCTTGGAAATTCGTCCAAAATTGTCCAGTAAACATCGATCCTCGATTGGATATAATCCTCTTAGGCATGCCATGCAGCCTCACAATCTCACTGATGAAAAATCTAGCTATGTCAGGTGCTTGATATGTTGTACGCATAGAAATAAAGTGAGCACTCTTCGTTAGAGTGTCTACTACTACGAAAATCAAGTCATGTCTCCTTGCTATCAGTGGAAATCCAACAATAAAATCCATCGAAATAACCTCCCATTTCGATTCTGGAATAACATGTGGCTGTAGTAATCCTGCTGGGTGTCTATGCTCAGCCTTTACCTACTGACATTCTAGACATCTGGCCACATAGTTGACTATGTCTGCCTTCATTCCCTTCCAGAAGAATAAGGGTTTAAGGTCTACCCTCATCTTTGTGACTCCTGGGTGAGCCATGTAAACTGCTCTATGAGCCTCAATTAGGATCAACATCCTCAACTCGTCGTTCGACGGTACGTAAATTCGATTTTTAAACCTCAATAATTCATCGTCGTCAAACGCAAATCCTTCAAATCTTGGTACCATCATTTTGTTTTGTCCGATAAAACCCTCGACCTCTTGTACCAGTCATCGTCACACTGTAAAGTTATAATATTATCACGTAGATTCATCTGAAGAGGAATCACTAAAAATATGCTCTTTGACCCAATGCATCTTCCACTCGGTTCACTGTTCCTTTTATGTAACTAATCTCAAAGTCGTACTCGCTAAGCAATTACGACCAACACCGTTGTCGCGTGTTCAGGTTTCTTTGCATAAAGATGTGTTCTAGTCCATAGTGGTCAGTCTTTAGTTCAAATTTTCATCCAAAAAGGTAGTGTATCCAAACCTTCAAGTCATATACGATGGCTAACAACTCCAAATTGTGCGTCGCGTAGTTCTCCTCATGTCTTCTCAGTTAACTCGATATGTAAGCGATCACTCGTCCATCTTGCATCAAGACTTCGCCTAAGCCTTCCTTGGATGTGTCAGTGCATACCAAGAAGTCCACATCCATGTCAAGGACCTTTAGTATCGATGTTGTTGTCAACAACTCCTTGAGCCTTCGAAATGCTTTCACTCATTTCTCGGTCCAAACAAACTTCTTGTTTTTTTCCTGCAATTCCATGATTGGATTTGCTATCTTTGAAAATCCCTCGATGAATCATCGATAGTATCCTGTTAAACCCATGAAGCTATGCACTTCTGAGACATTCATCGGTGCAGGCCATTCCATAATAGCCTCAACCTTGGTTGGATCCAAGGCGATGCCTTCGTCGGAGATGACATGCACTAAGTAGCGAATCTTCCATTGATAAAATGAGCATTTGGACAACTTCCCATACAATTTGTGCTCTCGCAGACATTGTAGTACCAAGCACAAGTGCTCATCATGCTCCTCTGTCGTTCGAGAGTAAATCAAAATATTGTCAATGAATACTTGGACAAACTTGTCCAAATACTCACGGAACACCCCATTCATCAAACTCATAAATACCCCTGGGGCATTTGTCAGTCCAAATGGTAAAATAGTAAACTCATAATGTCCAAACCTCATCTTAAAGGCGGTCTTAGGGACACCATCTTCCTTAATCTGTAACTGGTGGTACCTTGATCGCAAATCAATCTTTGAGAACACCATCCCACCCTTCATCTGATCGAATAGATCATCAATCCTCGACAACGGATATTGATTCTTGATCGTGGCCTTGTTCAATTGACGGTAGTCAATGTAGAGCCTCCACGACCCATCCTTCTTTTGTATGAAAATAAAAGGCGCACCCCATGGTGACACACTTGGACGTATCAGTCCCAGGTCCAACAATTTCTTTAGTTGCATTCTCAACTCCTGTAACTTTGGGGTCGACATCTGATAAGGCATTCTCGCTATTGGTTCAGTCCCTAGTTTTAGGTCTATTGTAAACTCCAATTCCCTCTCTGGCAGCATCCTAGGTAACTCCTCTGGAAATATGTCCACAAACTCTCTCACCACCAGAAGGTGTTCTAAACCTTCTGCTACTCCCTTCTCATTTAACACAAGGATCGCATAAAGCTTGCACCCCTTGCGCATGATCTTCCAAAGATGCAAGGAAGAGATGAACCTCAGGGAAACTCCCTAGTTCCAGCCTACAATCACACATCTTTGTCCCTCATCATCGACCAAGATCAACCATTTCATCTTGCAGTTGAGTATCGCCTCATGCGATTCCAACCAGTCCATACTGATCACGACATCATAAGATCCTAAGATCGTGACGTACAGGTTGGCCCTAGTGACAAAATCTCCCAGGTTAAGGGTACAACCCGTAACCTTTCCTCCAACCTTTTGTTTGGCTCCCGAAGCCATCTCTACGAAGCTAAAATCATCTTGTTCGACTTCCTTTACCTTAATCCTTTTTAGCACTACACCTGAAATGAAACTCTCGGTAGCACCGGGATCTATCAAAATACTAAGGGTTTGGTCAGCGACGGTACCCGACGTCTTGAGCATAGTCAACTGGTGCTCTGCCTGGCAGTTATTCACCACTGCATAAATCCGATGGGCCTTGCCCATATCTCCCATGGTAGGGGGTCCAGCTGATATAGATGCTCTAGTCCTCTCCACTGGGCAGTCACGCTGGCAGTGTGGCTCCCCACACGTCCAACACCCCTTATTCGGTCCAATGCTCCTGGTACTCAAAGTAGAAGATGAATTCTAACAATAAGGCCAAACTCGAACTTCTTGACCTTAAGTTTCTGGGTAACTTGGTGCAGAGCATATTGAAGCAGCTCCAAAACGGGCCTCGTCCTCGAGCACCATGCGGCTACCTCGTCGCAAGGCGTTGAACTCATTGAGCTGACACTCAACGAATTCCTTAGAAACATACCTCTCGTGGAACCATCCCTCAAACAGTTCCCATGACACGTCGTCGACGACCATGTTCAAAAGGGACAGGAGCATATTTTTCCATAAAAGAGAGCTCCCCTTTAGTTGAAAGACCACCATGTGGGCCTTCATGTTGGAGGTTGTAAACATGAAGTGTGAAGCACACACCTTCCTCTACAATTATGATTCGACGACACCACCATCCGTGACACTCGTGGACGCTATAACTCATCTCTCTCGAGATCTCAAAGGATGCTAACGGTACTAGCTATTGCGCATTGTGGACCCTCAAGGGCGCCCTCTAAATGCGATCTCCACGAGGACACGTTAAGGTTTTTACTTAATGCAAGGGTTAATACTCATGGTTTTACTACAGTGGAAAGCCTGGCGATCCACAGTTGCAGGTTTGAACATCTCTCTGATACCATATGTAACGACCCCTCTTCGTTATGACTACAAGCAAACAACAGTGAAATTTTATTTATTTATTTATTTTTTATTTTTTTGGTGTGTGTTTTAAAAGAAAGGCAGTGACAATGACAGTTAACCACACCACTGACGATGAACGCAAGCACGCATTCCAGGAAAATGGAAAACTATGACTCCATCCACTAACATAAGGGAAAATGGGTGAATCAAGCATAGAACAATAAGGAGGAACGACTACCCACCCGACAGAACACGACCACACTTACAAGATAAGGGACAACATCCCCATCCCGATGCAACATCCAAACAACAAGGAATAGAAACTCTAGGTGCATGAATCCAATGCCTAAAGGCATTCAACCCATGTTCCATAAAGCAACTGGAAATGCTTGACAACACTCACATAGAACGCACCGAATCCAGCCAATTTCTTGCTCGCCGCTATCCCATAGGGCGTGCCATGATCCTATCATCAGGAATCATGCCATTCCTAGGTGATAGACGTGTCAATAACCTTGGCGCAACATAAGCTATCCGGACCAAGGACTCTAGACAAACTGATGCACTAGGAAACAAATACCGATAAGAAAAACCACACCCATACCCCAAAAACAGGTCAATGAAACGCCAGAGGAAGAAGACAAGGGATGATGCAAGCCAATACATGACATCGTCCCCAACCCAACCAATCATCCAGTCTAAACCAGTCAGCGAATACAATCTATTTTAACATGGGTTCCATTCTAAACAGGGCACGTCAAAGTTACAATTAGTCAATAATGCACCCGCTAATTTAACGTTTAAACAATCAATCTTGCAAGTCTAAGTAAGCAACATTTAAACTATAATTATAAATACCATTTAACCTCCATTATAATCAATTTAGCAGGTCTAAAATTGGCAATCTAGTCTTTACTCACCAACCTAATTTTAATCATTAATACAACCTAATTGGGAAATTCTACATTAATCTGAATTCTCCATCCAACTATCCATTAACTTGAATAACAATATTAACAAGCTTAACGTAGGATGCTACTATTATAACACCTATGAACAATTTAATCTCAACGTGTAGTCTAGCTATACTGATTGAACCAATAATACTAGTTGTCTATTATCATTGAGAAGGAAATTGCTAACTATTAACATCGTTGTCGCAATATAAGAAGGCAATTAACATAGCAATTACCTAACGATTAAATTAGCAATGACAAGGCCATTTACATGACTTCTATCATAACAAGTAATAAAGCAATAACAAGGCAATTAACATGTTGATTAACATAACAATTAATATAAAAGTAAAAAGAAAATTACATGATTGTTAACATAACAATTAATAGCTCAATAACAAGGCGATTTAATACTGTTTAACTGTTTAACTCGCTGCAGAAATTAATCAAAAAGAAGGAATCTGCTGATGACTAATTCACGGTGGCAAATAACATGGTGATTAATAAGGAAATAATATAGATTTTATCATTGAAATTAAGATGGTAATTAATAGTAAAATGAAGGCAACATTTAAGGAAAAATGGTGTCCAATCCAGCAACCAGAGTCAACCATTTAAAGGGGCAAAAATGGTCACGCCAGGAGCAAAACACAGTCCCAGTTATTGGCGAATCGTTGTGCCATACCTCAGCAAGCACAGGCTACCAATTAATGGCAAATCATGGGTATTTAACAACAACTCAGTCCGTCGTTTGAAAGAAAAAACGTGGGCATTTAAAATGGCAATCTCAGTCTCATTTGGAAGAAAAAACGTGGGCATTTAAAACAGCAAACACAATCTTATTTGCAAGCAAAAACGTGGGCATTTTAAACGACAATCTTTGTCTCATTTGAAAGCAAAAATGTGGGCATTTTAAACGGAAAACTCAGTCTCATTTGAAACAAAAACGTGTGCATTTTAAATGGAAAACTCATTCTCATTTGAAAGCAAAAACGTGGGCATTTTAAACAACAAACTTAGACTCATATGAAAGAAAAAACGTGGGCATTTTAAATAGCGAACTCAGACTCATTTGAAAGAAAAAACGTTTTTCCATTTCCAGGATACTAATACAAAATGCAGACATGAATCAATTCATTTTTCCATTGCCAGAATACCAATACAAAATGCAGACATGAATCAATTCGTTTTTCCATTGCCAGAATACCAATACAAAATGCAGACATGAATCAATTCATTTTTCCACTGCCAGAATACCAATACAAAATGCAAACATGAATCAATTCGTTTTTCCATTGCCAAAATACCAATACAAAATGCAAACATGAATCAATTCGTTTTTCCATTGCCAAAATACCAATACAATATGCAGACAAAATTAAGAGAACCGAAAGGATCCAATCATCCAAGGACAACAATGGAGGTAGAGAGCTGATAGGTTTGTCCTTTGCTCATCATCCTTGCACAGAAAAGCAGGGCATTGAGATCCATAGGTCTATTAACACCGAAGCAATGACTGTAGATTAGGCTCCTAGATGATTTCCTAGGTGAGGACTGATGAGCTAGGGATGATAGGAAAAACCACCACAATGGTCACAATCAAACACCACAAGAAGGTCAAGACATGCGGGAAACGAAGGCCATGGGAGTCAATCAATCATCGGGCTAGGCTATGAAATAAATTCAGTCATCAATCTAGAAAATCAGTTTACTTACTCCATTAAACATGCAGATCCAAGCATAAATCCTACAACAATCTACCATACAAAATAGAAGAGAGTGTACCATTGCCTGATCGCCTGCTCTGAGTGATGTCCCGCACTTCGTGCGACTCCTGCTTGCCGACCGACGAGACTTCACCTGTACCTCCCAGCCAATTCTAGGGGTACTCTTATTCCCCCTTAGCCCCCCGAGCCGCAAAGGGGCCACACACACTATTCAGAGATTCAGCTAGCTCCCGGCTCACCTTGCAAGGCCGAGCTACCACTCCTCACCGAGCTGGGTATCACAACTCCCACAAGCTAAGTCAGTCAAGTAGAGATTTCTGTAGCGTAACGTTATGCAAATAGAAAAGTCCTTCATCCTTCTCCTCCCTTCATTTTATAGAGTTTCAAAGTCCGTTACTTTCCTAAAATCTCATTTAATTAAGTTTTTTAAAAATTAAATCCTAAAGATTCCTCCCCGTACAAGTGTCACCCATCCCCTTCATTCCTCCACAAATTAATTTCTTTAATTAATTAAATTCCCTTGTTTCCCTCACCCACGTAGAGTCACTCGTAGAATCTCTCCTAGGTGTCCCCAAATTCTCTTACAGGTTTTAATGACTTTCCCCATTATCAATTTGCTAGTTTAGTTTTAAATTAGAAAGTTCTTAATGGTAGATACCTTACTAAATTTGACTTTCTTCTTTTTCCTTTGGGTTTCCCTTTTCTTCTTATGTTTCCCTCTTTTCCTAGTTTCCTAAATATTTTAGATTTCCCTCTTTCCCCTTTTCATTTAGGACTCAAATTGGTAGGTGTATAAATTAACCCCCTT